>CAUYON010057005.1:0-17562 GCA_963573935.1 Arctocebus calabarensis
AAAAAAAAATCTCAAAAATATTATTATTCTTATATGTATATAGAATTGCAGTCCAGTCTGGCAACAACCATCTGCTGTGAGAGGGGAGCATGGGAGCGGGGCTTGTGGTGACTGCAGGGGAGGGGCCTCACAGTCACTGCAGATCTCGGTGGTCGCGGTGGTGTGTCCCTATTCGCGGGGCAGCGGTTTCCGACCGCAGTAGCACCTGGGCGGCGGTAGCTATGGCCGCGAAGCTGTCCTCTCTATTCGCAGGGTGGCAGCTTCGGAGCGACCGCAGAAGCATCCAGGGCGGGAGTTGCTATGGCCGTGGCTCCCAGCAACTCCCAGCTGCAGTGAAGGCTGGAGGAGCGGGGACTTTGTGTCACTATGCGCGGGCGACCATGGCAGCACAAGCAGCGGTGGTTGCTATGGCAGCTATGGCTGAGGGTTGCAGTGGCCATGAAGGGTGGAGGGGAGGGGCCATGTGGTCGCTGTGGATCTCGGGGGCCACGGCAGTGTGTCACTATTCACGGGCGGTGGCTTCTGACCGCAGAAGCACCCTAGGCGGCGGTTGCTATGGCCGTGGCTCCCAGCCGCTCCCAGCTGCAGTGAAGGCTGGAGGGGCGGGGGCTTTGCAGGGCTGTTGGTGGGAACTTGAACTTCAGTTATCCTCCAGCTGATGTGCCCGGGGGCCCTCCTCACCAACTTCCACAGCTTCCATAGCTCAAAGTGTCTTTTCCGCCCCTCTCAGGATTCACTATGGTCCCGCCTAGTGTAACGCTGACTGATCACCAATTCTTTCTCTCTCTCATTGATCTGGGGAAAAGGCGCTCGCCATTTTGGACATTCCAATGTGTTAGTCCGGCAGAGTCCGGACCCCTCGGCTCACGCCAGGGCTGCCCGGGTCTCCGTGCTTCCCAGCAGCGTCCCTTTCTGATCGTTAAACTCTGAGTTCCACACTTCAGTGGAATTTTCTCCGATTA
Source organism: Arctocebus calabarensis (assembly GCA_963573935.1). Classification (NCBI taxonomy): domain Eukaryota; kingdom Metazoa; phylum Chordata; class Mammalia; order Primates; family Lorisidae; genus Arctocebus; species Arctocebus calabarensis. The sequence goes on from CAUYON010057005.1 coordinate 963, forward strand.
GAGCTTGTGGGTTGGGACCTGCTGTCCTCCCTGTGGGAGGGGCCGGCTGCCCCTCCGCTGGGCAGGGGGAAACAGTCTGCAACAGTTTCCATGGTTAAGAACTATATTTCAAACGTGCCAATCCCCCCGATCTCTGTGTCTCACCAGCTGCCCGTCCACTCTAATAGTTCACATGGGGAAAGATCCAGATTTCCCACCCTCTCACCTGCTGACCTGGGAGAGAAGGGCTACGGGACTGTCTCCGCGGCCATCTTCCCGCCCTCGCCCCTTTTTTGTTCTTTCATCATCTTTTTTTTTTTTTTTTTTTTTTTTTGAGACACAAAAGGCCCTGTTGACCAGATCAGAGTGCTGTGGTATCAGCCTAGTCAGCCTAGCTCACAGCAACCTCAAACTCCTGGATTCAAATGATCTGCCTGCCTCAGGCTCCTGAATCCCTAGGACAACAGGTGCCTGCATCAATGATTGCTTAGTTTTTTCTATTTTTTTTTTTTTTAAGTAGAGATGAGGTCTCACTCCTGCTCAGGCTGGTCTCAAACACCTGAACTCAAGGGCTCCTCTGTCCCCAGCCTCCCAGAGTGGTTTACAGACATAAGCCACCACATCCAGCCAACAATCCCCAAGTTTTGAAAGTCTGTGCACAAATTTGTACCCTCAAATGCCTGGTCGTCTTTATATATCATTTATTTGCATAGACTTTTATGGGACTTCAAATATATTTTCTTGATATTGATAGAAGTAGAGACAATTAGTCACATTAGAAATGAGCAGGGTAGATAAAAGTTTGTGTCCCTGTTTCTGAAAAGGAACAAAGATTGCAACGATTACACTTTAACTCGGATGTCTTAAAAAATTATCTCTGTCTGCAACTGCTCAGGCCCAACCACCTGCTATTACAACTATCACACCACTGCTTTGTCTCCTTTACAGGTCCACAAGAATGGGTGGTTTCTGACCATAATTCTTTTAAATTGCAGAAAGGAATTGGGAGGATGTATGAAAAGACCAAGTTTTCACAGTCTGCTGCTCTCTTCCTGTTTAAAATATCTGGAAAAAGAGATTAGACTGCAAATCTATTATTATAGTTTTCTTATTTAATATCTTTGTTTGTTTGTTTGATCTAACAAAGTTTACATTTTTTCTATTAGAAATAATTATGACCAGAATGTAGTTAATCATTTTAAATGTAGAACTAGATTTTGAGGCATGAGTCACATTGATGTTTCTAACCATTGGAGAGAGATTTACAAATATGAGACTAGTAAAGGCTAGGAAAAACTTTATATGTTGGGATGGAATTTGAGGTATTACTCTAAGCTTGTATTGATCTATGGCTAGATGCATACATGAATGTTGATAGCAGCATTATCCTTAATGGAAAAATGTAGAAACAACTCAAATGTCCACTCACAGTAAATGAATAAAGCAATAATTTCATCCATACAATTGAATACTCCTTAGCAACTAGGTGAAATTACTATTAGTACACATTATGTTATAAATGAATCTTGTAGTAAATTTTTTGAGTGAAAGAAGCCAGACCATAAAGATAGTACATCACATAAGATTCTATTTTTATTATATTCTAGAAGTTATAAACTACTTTGTAATTGTGGAAAGCAGATCAGTGTTTGGGGACAGTGTTTTTCCATGAGTTCAAGGAAACTCTGGGAATGGTAATTATGTTCATCATCTTGATTATGGGCATAGTTTGGGGGGTTTATACATATTTCAAAACTTATCAAAATGTACGCTTTCAATATGTGCAGAGTATGTCAATTAATACCTTGTAAACCTGTTTAAATGGAAATGTTAATGATAAACAAATACAACTTTTCACCACTAACTCACTTTCATTCCCAATTCCAATGTGAAATTTAAAATTCTACCTATGCTGTCATTAATAATACAAAGCACACGTTTGAGTTCACAATACAATGTTGGCCTTGTGGCCATGGGGTGGATTTACCAGGGGAGGGTGAAATATTCTCATCAGTGTTCATCATTGTCCCGAGGCATATTGCCTTTCTTTCTTTCAAAAGAAGCTGAAAATCAAAATTTTTATGTGAACTCCCATTTAAAAAAATAGTAACAGCTATTTCAATAATTTTCCCAACATTACATGGGCCAAATTCACACATTGGTGTGTGAGCTCTGGAAAACCATTTTAATACCCTTAGGCTAAGAATTATTCTACATTCAGGTTTAAATTTCGTTTATTGGAAAAGTCTAAAGATTTTTTTTACTCTCTATAAGCCAAATTTTAAATGACATTTCCCTGTTATTACCTAATTATGTGCAAAAGGCATGCCTCTTATGCAACTCCTAGAGCTCATTTTGATTAGTCTCAACTTTTTAATTTAATGAAAACTCAATCTTACTAAAATGTCATTGATAATAGCATTCAAAAATATGTAAATGTGTTCACCCAGCTCTCAGTTTATAGCGTTCTAAGGAAGCTAGAGTATGCAAAGATGACTAACATTTATATGTGGCTTTCCAGGTTTCAAGTCTATACGAGCTACTTTTCATATATTAATAATGCTCATAACCACCTGAAGTGGGTACAAGTTTTATCACTTTTCTATTCAAATAGAAAAACTGAGGCATAAAAATGTAGGTATCAATCCCATTGCTATCCTTTTAAATCAAAAAATTAATAAATATCCAAATGATTGTGCATCTTTTTTTGTGAACCATGAAAATTATAAGGGCATTTAGATCATGTGCCCTCTGAATCCACTACAAATCATTCATTGGTGGTATTTTCACTCTAATGTACAACTCAAGGAAGAATTGATTTCTTCCTGGCAATAGTTGATTTGCTCATTTCTTATAGTTTTTTCAAATATTCCACAAAACCATAGGAAAAGGGCGGTTCCTGTGGCTCAGACAGCAAGGAACCAGCCCCATATACCGAGGCTGGCGGGTTCAAACCCAGCCCCAGCCAAACTGTAACAAAAGAATAGCTGGATGTTGTGACGGGAGCCTGTGGTCTCAGCCCCTTGGGAGGCTGAGGCAAGGGAATCTCCTAAGCCCAGGAGTTGGAGGTTGCTGTGAGCTGTGACGCCACTGCACTCTACCAAGGGCGATAGAGTGAGACTATGTCTCTGCAAAAAAAAAAAAAAAAGTAGGAAAAAGTGGAAGACAGATCATAAAGATTATCTGGTCCAAACTTCCCTTAACTGAGAACTTAAGAAACCCATGTGAAAAGTAGGAAACCTACTAATGTCTTCCCATTGAGCACCAAAATTGAGTCACTGTACATAAGAATTCTTTTCCTTTATACCCAGTCTATGTTCCTCTCTCATTATGTTGTGAAACACATGAAAGAGGATATTCTTTCTTGATGGAGAATTTTCAGGGAAGGAAAAGAGGAGTCAGTGTAAACATGGCCTTTCTCTAAGTCCATTTACTAATAGTATTTATTTTTATTTATTTATTTTTTTTTAGAGACAGAGTCTCACTTTTTCACCCTCGGTAGAGTGCCGTGGCATCACACAGCTCACAGCAACCTCCGACTCCTGAGCTTAGGCGATTCTCTTGCCTCAGCCTCCTGAGTACCTAGGACTATAGGCACCTGCCACAATGCCCAGCTATTTGTTTGTTTTACAGTTTGGCCGAGGCTGGGTTTGAACCCGTCACCTTCAGAATGTGGGGCCGGCGCCCTACTCAATGAACCACAGACATAGAGCTGAAATATTTTAAATTCAAGGATTTTGCTTCTATTTCTTCCTCTGAGAAGTTTTTGTTCAAAGACCCAAGGATAATTCAATTTTTCATTAATTTACCAAGTTTCTAATGAATTTCCACCAGGAAATAAAATAGTCTCAATTTTAAATAATAATTTCAGAAGTTAGCCACTATGTTGCTGTCTTTAAAAAAACAAACAAACAGGGCGGTACCTGTAGCTCAAAGGAGTAAGGTGCAGGCCCCATATACTGGAGGTGGCAGGTTCAAAACTGGCCCCAGCCAAAACCTGCAAAAAATAAATTAATAAATAAAAATAAATAAATAAATAACCTATAGCTGACCCTTGAAAACCACAGGCTTCAACTGAATGGGTTCATTTGAACATAGATTTTTTTTTCAGCAAATGTAGATTGAAAATGCAGTATTGGTGGGATGTGAAATCATCGGGACCTTTCCTACACTCAGGTTCAGCCAGGTGACTGCTCAGTATATGTGGATTTTGGTAAACGAGGAGGGTCCTGGAATCAACCCTCTCCTTGTGTTATGCTGTTGGTCTTGCCAATGATTTTGCAAACCCCTTATGTCCAAGGACTTCCCATTTTATGACTACTACCAGAACTTTAAAAATACTTACTTTTGGTTAAAAATTAGTAGACCAAATTTTTCTCTGGCAGTAATCCAGGGAAGGGCTTCATGGGTTCCTTAACCCCAACTATGTGGTATGTACTGAAGCACTGAAGAAAATATGCTTTGTTGTTTTGAATATAAATGAATATAGGGCTAGCAAGTACAGTAATAACTAGAGGAAACAAAAAGAGTCTTTAGAAAACCATGGTCTATTCAATTTACCCTCTATCTTACATGCATGAATATTTCTTTTTGCTTATTAACATAAGTGTTCATCTAAATTCCTGTCTTTTGCCTTTATTCAATTTGTCCAATAGAATAAAGGGGTTTGGAATATTATTTGGCCACGTAGGGAGATCAATTTTGGGGATGGGGGGCACGAGCATAGTTATTGAGTCTAATATTTTTGATATGTACAGAACTGAGATTTTTTTTCTCTTTTTTAAAAAATGCTTTACTCTTTATTATGCAATAAAGCTATAAAGGAATGAGAGAGATTACAAAAAACCAGTATAGCATTATAAAATTCAAATGACAAAAGGTACCTTCTTAGCAATTAGTCACCTGGGGCCATATTCTTATATCAATGTTCCTGTTCAAGATGTTTGGAAATTCCACTTTAAAATCACCATAATTGTCTTCAAAACAGTACTAGCAATAGAAATATCTTGGGACTTTGATACTGAATTTTAACATTTAAAAAAAAGCCAAAAATTATCCTAAATCAAATGTAGTAAATAGAGGAAGAAGAAATTGAGTCATGTTATTCTCTGTGTGGTTCGAAAATAAGTCCTGAAGATAATTCTGCAGCTGCTAAAATGATTTATAAAAGTTTAGCCAATATTAAAAAAAGACAGTTTTCCAGGGCAAAAATTTTTCAGGGACAAGCCTCATTGGGATTTATAAATTCTTATATGCTTCCTATTAAAAAAAAAACGATACAAGGTGGTGCTTCTGGCTCAGCGAGTAGGGCGCTGGCCCCATATACCAAAGGTGGTGGGTTCATACTCAGACTCGGCCAAACTGCAAAACAAACAAATAGCCAGGAATTGTGGCGGCGCCTGTAGTCCCAGCTACTCGGGAGGCTGAGGCAAGAGAATTACCTAAGCCCAGGAGTTGGAGGTTGCTGTCAGCTGTGTGACGCCACGGCACTCTACCAAGGGTGATAAAGTGAGACTCTTGTCTCTATAAAAAAAAAAATATGATACATAGCTATTCTTTAATAATAAATGTTGGAGATAGTGTATTAAGGATGTGGGCACCGTGCACAAAACTATCTCTAAGAAGAATTAATTTTTTTCTTTTGTGAAAATTGTGCTTATTTTAAGAATATGTGCTTTATTAAGAATATGTGCTAACTACCTTGCTCTTTGAAAATAATCTAGATGTTTGCTTAGTTTTCATTTTTTCTTTGTATTTTAATATGAAAAAGAAAGTTGTATCCTAGTATCATGAGAAATAGCTTTTATGTAGACAACATTCAAAGTAAATTGAGGTATGGCCATGGCAGTGGATAGAGAAGATGGTTCAGAGTATTTAGGAAGGAATAATTTTTCACAAATGTACTCATTCTTTCTTTAAAAATAGTTTCAATGTTTCTTAGATACCATCATTAAATACCGTAGCTAAGTCTCACTTTTACAACCATCTGGTTTATATCTTTTTTCTTTTAAATATGCCACACTTCATACTTTGCTTGATTTAGTTCCTTTGTAGAGATGAGGGTTTCGAGAATATATCGTAATATCAACAAATAATGTGTTTTAACAAGGCAAAGACATCTTTAAATACTATCTTTCTTTTTCAGACAAACAGAATAGCCAGGTTGCAATAATTCATTGCCCTGCTCTGTTAATTTTCCTTCAACAAATTTACTTTGTGTTAAACTGTGTCTAAAAAGAGCTATGACATCTAGCCCTTTGAATAAATTGATGGATCAGTTACTACAGAATTTAGTAAAAAAAAAAAAAAAGCCATTGATTTAAATTTAATCAAAATAGTTCTCTGCTCAGAGGTAAAAGCAAGTCTTAGTGAATGTAGAATGTATTAAGGTAGGATTGGAGAATTAACTTGAAAAAGTCCTAGTAACAGATTGCTTCATTATATTTAATCTCGATTCTGCTAATGAAATAGGAAGCAAACAGAAAGTAACCTGAATGTGACCAATCCCTCTGATGTGCTAATTACATGACAGAAACTGATCTAAACATCTATGTGAAAGATACAAAAAAACACATCTATATTTTTTCTAACAGTAGGCATTCACAACACCTTTCTTAGTTCAATTGTAAAACATCATCGTGTGTTGCAAAACGGGAAAAATAATCTGAGGATAAGACATCTGAAACCTGTATTTGGGAAATAAAAATATTCAAATGAATATGTATATGTGCATATTTACACAGCAGAATGGACTTTTTTATTACTTTTCTATTATTCATAAAGTATTGGGGCAATAATATCTAAACATCTTTCCAGGATTCTGTTTACCTATAATTTAAAAAGAAATAATCATTATTTAAACAATATTTCATATACCGATTTATAAACTATTGATCACTTTGATTACAAGCATACCATGATACCCTCACTTTATGGTTATGATACATAAAAAAGTAACACAACATAAATTAAAGCCACTTAAAAGTTTCAATGTTGATATGTCCATTTAGCTTATATATTTATTTAGAGACAGAGTCTCACTTTGTTGCCTTTGGTTGAGTACCATGAATCATAGCTCACAGCAACCTCAAACTCTTGGGTTCAAGAGATCTTCCTGCCTCAGCCTCCCAAGCAGCTGGGACTACAGGCGCCCACCACAACACCCGGATATTTTTAGAGATTGGGTCTCACTCTAGCTCAGGCTAATCTTGAACTTGTAAGCTCAGGTGATTGGCTCACCTTGGCCTCCCAAAGTGGTGGGATTACAGGTGTGAGCCACCGTGCCTGGCCCATCCATTTAGTTTACAATACAAGTTTAAGGATACTATGAATGTCACTATAAAGGAGATTTGAAAAATGTCATAAAGCCCTCCCTGTCCAGGATGGTCTATATTTCTTCACTGCAAGGTTACAATAAAAATTAATTTTTTCTTCCAAGTGGCTAAGACGATCAGGCTTAGTATCTAAAATATAGATTGTGAGGGGAAAAAAACAGTCACTGTTACTGAGGACTATGAGTTAAATGGAATTTGGGGATTTTGTAGTTAGCCATTTCAGTGATGTCTTAAGCACTGTGAAAATCAACACATACTCTTTATCCTAAGGACCATTCCTGTGTTACTGAGGGTCTCAGGATCCAAATCTTGAGAGAAGGGGTGAGATGTGGCCAACTCCGTGTCTTATTCCCTACACTTTGGGAATGAGAATAAAGACGCCTGCTTGTAAGTAAGTAAGGTACCTGTTGTTTTTACTTTCACCATTGGGAGAGGTCCTTGGGTTGTTAAATTCTTAAATGCAAATTCCCCTTGAGAAGATTATTCCTTTTGCTTTGTTCCCATTTGACATTAATTCAAACAAAATGGAAAACTGGTTGGAATTGGACATTAAAGATCAAAACTAGGGGAAGAAGAAACTGGATGGTGTTGAAAGAAACATTGGAGAATCTGGGCAGGTGGGCACAAGAAATAAATGAGTCCTTCTTATCTTTTTTTTTTTTTTCTTTTCGCTTCATTTTACCTTGAAGTTGAGGGAGCATGACAGTGGTAAAATGAGAATATTTCCAAGGGCCATGGTGGTAGTCTTGGTGCCCTTAAAAATCAGCTGAGTCCCCACACAGTGTGCTGTGTATGATCAGCAATTACTCATACAAATATTAAGATCTTTGGACAGTTTAGGAGTCTCTAAACCCGAGGCTCTTCCAGTGAAATCTCTCCAGCTTGAGCTTATCCAGCTTGACTTTTTAAATTCATCTGAGCTAATTATTGTCATTCTATTGTTTTTCTGGCTTTGCTAAGAAAATAAAATAAGGAGGAACACAGGCAGAGATATGCCAAAGACACAGATGTGCATAACTGGTGGTAGCCAGCACCTGGGTCCCAGCATAGTGACAACTGGGAACCTTATAGATTCAGATATTTCCAGTTCAACATTGCTTGACTTCAGGCCAAGTAAATTGATTTGAAAAGAATAAATTATATGGCATAAGTTATGACTAACTTAGGCATACCACGCAGAGTTAAAGCCATTAATTGAGTATAAACTTTATTTGATCAACTCACTAGGGATTGGTAAGTTTTGGCAGTTTTTTAGTAGTTAATATTTTCTTCTGAAAGCTTACACTGAAATTTATAGACTTCCTCTACCTTTTATATTTTCTGAAGTTTGAGACTTACTGCTATTGCTTTGCTTTCACTTCTTAAAAATCTTAAAAGTCTCTGCCTGTGTGCTCATGCTTTTACACGTATGTTTGCGTATGCTGAGAAGTCAAAATTTCTGTCTGCTAAGCAATAAATGAGAGCCTCTTTCTGAACAAGGAGCTGTATGAGCTTCTTCATCATTCCTGGTCAAGGAGTTACTTTAGAAGCAAGCTCCCATGGGGCAGTCAAGGTGTGTCTTGTTTTTGTTTTCTGAGAGCTCCTTCCTGTTTTGAAAATATCAACTCTCCAGTCATACTTGGAGAATGATTCTTTTCCCTCTCTTATACCACGTGGTTCTTAAGGGAAACAGAAGCTTGCCCAGAATCAACAGTGGTCACATGACCCAGTGCAAAAGGCTCCAATGCAGTGAGATACAATTCCAGCATCATTTTCACTGGTGGGAGATACACGTGGACCGGCTGGCAGCCATCTTGCCCTACAAGGCAAGAAGCTGACAGTGGAAGAGCCCCACGGACAACCCAGACAGTGAATCCAGCCTTATGGGCAGGTATCTTGGCTTTAAAACCTTGCGAGTCTCCTGCTTTTGTGAGAAATACTAAATTTTCAAAGTAATATTTTGATGCCATCTAAAGAAGGCACCTGTTGTTTTTACTTTCATGGTCTAAAATTAAAAGGAAAGTTTTTCTGAGCTATTCTGATATACAGGACTAGAGAAAAGCTTTTAACTTTTTTCTGCTTATTCTTCTTGTGTTTCATATTTATTGTAGATACCTCTCATTCTATCTTTAATGCTGGGCCCAAGTTCTGGGATTCATTCTTCAGTATATACACTGTATCTTGAAATGTAAAATAGCCTTGAGTATGAGGAATTAAGCAAAGCAAGCAAACTTTAGTCAATTTCTTATTCAACGATGCATGTGAGCACAACAGAACTTTAACATCTGTTGATGCGGAGAGATGTGCTTATGTAGTGTTATCCAGGATGCCAACATATTGCAATAAATCATAAGGCCATTTTCATAGCTCAATAGTTCATTTAATTTAATTATAAGCACATTTCCCTCAGTTGCAGTCAATAAATTTCCAGACAAATGTGTTTCCAAGATTTTTAAAAAATAACCAATTAAATAAGTAATTGAAAAATTAGATTTCATAGATTTAAATCCCTCAAACTTTTATATTAACATTTCAAATGACTTCAACCTATAGACTAATTTATATATTACTATTATACATTTTCAATGCCTGTGTTATAAGATGCAAAATGTGTGTCTCGAATTGAATGTTATTTAATTAAACATTGAAAGATATTATCCCTTCTAACTTGGGATTCCCATAGTATTTTGGATCAGATGCTTTTCAGATGGCTGACTTATTGCTGATGGCACAAAGTGACATGTGACAGTGTCATCACAGAATGAGGAAGAAATAAAATTGGGTCTCAGTTTTTTCTTCATGATCTTTTAGGCCACCTAGATTGAGATCACACATAGAGAAAAAAAGCAAGAACATGTCTGGAGGTACAAAAAATGTTGTCAAAGGTATGTTGCTGCCAATGTTAGTTTTCTTTAAGAACTTTGAGTTGGTTAGAATAACACAACTCCAACAGGGACTCTACCTAACAAATGCAAACATGACAACCTAATTGTTGGTACCCACACCTTAATTAAATAAAAAAAATCCGATTAAAACAAAAAACAAACAGAAATAATAATTGTGAGCTAATTGATGGGCATATGAAGGCAAAAAGTGATGCAAAAGTCATTGAAAATGAAGGGAGGGCGGCTGGGGTACGGGTAAAAACCTACCTATCAGGTACAATGAACACCGTTCAGGTGATGTAAGAGCTCACTAAGAGATCCAAGTTAACCATTACAAAAGGTATCCATGTAACAAAAACATTTGTATGCCCATAACATTTTGGAATAAATAATAACAATAATAAAAATAAAAAGAATATGGTTTTCACAGAGAGGAAGGAATGAAGAGGGAGCACAGACACAACTGCTTCCGGGTCATTTCTGTGGTCCAGCTTCCAGGTCATTTCTGTGGTCCTGGGTTGCCATAGGCCACCATCCTTGTATCCTCACAAAAGCTGCCTTTTTGCTTACTGCGACCCTGGGTTTCATACAATTATATGTAATTTTAAAATTTTATATAAAAACCTGGCATCATGACAACTAGAGATCTAAAAGAAGAGTAATCATTCTGTACAGACACGCATTCACTTTGTATTACACTACACACATACACACACACACATAAATACACAAGCTCCACAGTTAACATTTTAAAGCTGACAGCAAATATTTGCCAATTCAATCACCACATTCAAACTGCTTTTTAGAAATAGCTATTAGAGCTGCAAAAATCACAGCTAGGGAGGTGATAAAACACCTTCAAACTCTGAGAACATTTAGATAATAATGATCATCATCTTGGTGTGTTCCCAAAAGTGTTTTAAAAACTTCTCATGCTAATCTTGTCCACGTGATCCTCAGAAATCCACAATGACCCTGCCTTGTGTCAGCTGTACTTTTCATTCTGGTTTCATGCAGAGTTCTGATACTTTATCTTCACCTTGTTAATGGAACCAAGTTGAATACTGCATGGTATATTTCCAGTTTAAAAAATTGCTTTAGGTGTCATTTATTCATGTTACTATGGTTTTCTGAAGTTGTACAAGAATCAATGTTACTCCCACTTGGAAAATGGGACATGTATAAACAGTTTGTATTTTATTATCAAATTAAAGAAATAACTGTCATTTTAATAATAATAACAAGTTGAAAATCACCCCAGAGGTTTTCTTGGAATTTCTATTTTAATTATGTGACAAGCAATAATAAAAATATGTCAGAATAGCTATCAAGTTGTTTTATGCAAGCAGAGAAAAAGGAGGGAGCAAGGGGAGAAACAGATGTTTCTCTCCTTGTATTTAAAATGCATTAAGTTATTGTCGCAAAAAGAGCATCTTTCTATAGTGGTCCATTCAAAACGTTTCCTCATTCAAATTCTTTTTAGAGGCTAATTAACTTTCTTTTCCACTGTATTTTACAACCATGCTATTTGGCCTTACTAATAAGCTTTCCAAGTATGTAATATAGTAAGTTCAGAATCGTCTTGGAGTCAAATTTCAATGTGTTTTGTTAAATAAAACATAAAAAGTGGCATATCAGGTTGGCTTCGTAATTGTTACTTTCTTATAAAATTTGTGGATATCAGAAGAACAACCACACACTGGGCATGACTTTCTTCAGAGTAAAGGATTCCAACAGTAATTAATTCATACCTTTAACATGAGCATGTTAACTATTTCTAAGTGTGATAGTCAAGACAAAATGATTTTTCTCATTAACCTTCTAAAACCTTATTCTTTGTACTAGAGATGAAATACCATTACAATTAATAAATTCAAAGACCTTTACTTTTTGAGCTCATTATAATTTTATTTAAAATCTTAGTGGTCTCATTATTCTAAAAAGAAATTGGCTGTTTTTATGAGTGTAGTAGGTGTCTAACAATTAATTTTTTGTGTTAAGAGGGTCTTTTCCTAACAAATGCAACCAGTGTAACATGGTTTCTTGTACCCTCAATGAATCCCCAACAATCAAAAAAAAAAAAAAAACTTACCGTGGGAAATTTTAACCTATTTTTTTTCCTAAATAAATGAGTGGATATCCCAGAGAGCTGTTATAAGGTTTGCTGATTGGTTATATAGTTACTGCTTAAACAGAAAAGACGTTTCCCAGCTACTGTGTGCTGTGTGCAATGATATTATAGCATGAAGCTGTGGACCGCATACTGAGAACTCCTGCAGGAAAGCTAAGTGGGATGGAGCTAGAATCCAAGTAGATGGACAGTGTAAGGGGAAAAGCTCAAATACAGTATCACAAATTCAAGGTCTAAGAAGAAAATTCAAGTCCAAACTGTGCAAGCATCAACTAATCAGGGGTTCTGATCGAAAGGTAGAGCCAGCTACAATACAAAGACTTTGAGGGTGGACACAGTTCATGATGTTATGTGAAATTTTCGGACCTTAAATTAAGGGCAATTAAGAATAGTAAAAGATGATCAAATTCAAGGTCCTGGCCAAGAATGAAAGCTGGCTGAACTAAGTATGAAGGATTGGTTCTATTTCCCCTTCCTATTGGCCTCTGTCCTCTTCCAGTTTACACAGAAAACTCATACTAGGAACCTAAGCAGAAAGGCCACTGGGCAAGCAGTCTGGCCCTATATGCTAAATATAAGACTACTTATATATACTATTTATATAAGGCTACTTACGTAATAGAACACTGTTAACAACCCGCTTCACCTATATGCTACTTCCAATACTGGCTCAGCCAAATCCAGCCTCCTGTGTGGTTTATCTCATGGTTCACAAACTTCAGTGTCCACCACCTGGAGAATTTCTTAAAACTCAGATTGGTGAACCTTACCCCTGGTGTCTGATTCAACAGGTGTTCTAGGCTTGTGCCTTCCTCCACCCCAAATTCATATGTTAAAGTCCTCACTGCCAGTATCTCAGGATAAGACTATAATTGGAGATAGGACCTTTAAAGAGGTAATTAAAGTACAATAAGTTCATGTGGATAGATCCTAATCCAATATAATTGCCTATAAGGATAGGAGATGAGGACATAGATGTGTACATGCAGACAGAAAAGTCTCTCTGAGGACACAGTGAGCCCGTGGCCATCTGAAATCCTGGGAGAGAGATCTGAGAAGAAATCAAACCTGCTGACACCTCAGTCTTGAACTTCTAGCCTCCAGAACTCTATCCACTGTTTAAGCCCCCCATTTTATGGTATTTTCTTATGACATTCTTAGCAAACTAATACAATAGGTCTCAGGTGGAACCAGATAATGTTCATTTTTAACAAATTCCCCGTGATATTGATTCTGCTGGTCTGAAGAACGTACTCTAAGGGCCACTGATCTAGTTTTTCCAGCTAATGGAATAGCTTCTTCTCAGCTCTGTACCTTTGTACCTCACTGTGCTGAACTTGAATTTGACTGCATCCTAGTAATGTGAGGACTTCCTCTTGGAATCTGTCTGTGCTGCACCCTGCCGAGCAGTCCTGGAGGAGCTGATCAACTCCCTCCAGTCTCTGGAATTTTCAATAGGATCATAGAAATCATGTTCTGCCGTGGATGTGGCATTGTATCTTCCAAAGCCTATACTTTGATCATACCACTGTAAAGCCCAGAGTATAATAATGTGGGGAAATAGGGCCTGGGAATTGCACTATCAACAAGGTTCCTAGGTGCTTTTCTTGCTCAGTGGTGAGGACCACTGTTATAAAATTTAAATTTCAAAATTTAGATTGTCGTCTAAAATAATCTAGAAAGACCTCATGGGAGCCATAATAAAAAGGATCTAAATGTGCAGAAAATAAACAGAAAGACCATCTAGGTTGGTAGAAGTCAAGATAAACAAAGCAGAGAGGCAAGACAGTGCAAGATCCCTGTAGGGACTTTGGACAGAACACCTGTGTTGGAAAGAGAACAGATAGATAGAAATAAAGGCAGAAATACGGGTTAAACTAGAGTGAGATGATCTTGAATAAATGACAGTAAATCATTCACAGCTAATAATGACTAATAGTTTCAAGTTACTGAGTGCTTACTAAATGCTATACTAGAAACTTTAAAAAGTTGGAGTCTTGCAGCCCTAGAACCAAGCACATTGCCTGAACAAAGCAGATGTTCCTTTAAAAATAGGCCGAGTGATTATGAAACCAATATATCACACCTACACATCCATAGGAATGATAAAACACAACTATAGTCCAGAAAGAAGGAGGGGAGGGCAGGAAGTGGGGAGGATGAGAGTAGGGAGGGTATTTGGTGGGACCTCACCTATTGTGCATAATACAATGGTACATTCCAAAACTACTAAGAGTATAGTATGAATCTTAACCATGACAAATAGGTAAGTGAGATGGGCGGCGCCTGTGGCACAGTGGGTAGGGTGCTGGCCCCATATACTGAGGGTGGTGGGTTCAAACCCAGCCCTGGCCAAACTGCAATAAGTAAATGAGATGATAGTTATGTTAATCAGTCTGATTAAGGCATTCCTTAATTGTATATCAAATCAATAATTATACAGAGTTATGATTTAATTTAAAAAAGTAGGCTGAATGAAGGAATATAACTGTGTTACTTAGTTGGCTTTTATCATCTGCCTGTAAATGCCATCTACAAGTATTGTTATTGCCTTTTATAGGTTTGCAGTTAATCAACTCACCCAAGTGTCAGAGACAGATTTAAATGCAGAACCATATGACCCAAAGACAAGTTGCCTTTACCCATGCCTTGCTCTTTGGGCTAAGAGTCAGATTTCTTCTTCAGAAGTGAGTGAGCACAGGAGGATTCAGATCAGGAGAAACTGGGAGTCAGGCAACATCACCATTTTGTAGGAAAGATGATGAATGGGGCTTGTGTTCAGTGGAGGTAAGGGCAAGACGTGCTAATGGCAACCCCAGAGACACCTGAGAGAAAGGATGTCAATTACAGCTTTTTTGAAGAATTTTAAGAAAAGGCACATGACTTATGGGTAAGAAGGAGACTGCCAGGCCTGATTACATTGAACTGAAGATTTTTGACAGAAAATCTTCTCATAAATGTATAATTCTGAAAAATTGTAAATTGTTAAAGCAAATAGGCAGGGATGGAGGATTCACTTGTACACTGAATTCTGTAGGAACTTTACTTTCCAGAAGTTGTGCTTGTCTGACAGCATTGCTATGTATATTTTTTACCGGAGTTAATAAGCAAAAGTAGATATACAATCATATCGTCTGCAAAGAGTGAAAGTTTGATCTCACGTGTTTTTATAGAAGGCAGCTCTTCATGAGAAAAGTCTTGAGTTCATTGAGTTTCAAAGAGACAGACAAAGAAGATGGCAGAGTTTTAAATCCAGTGCAGAGTCATGTGTATTTAGTGAGATATAGAGTCTTTTTTTTTTTTTTTTTTTGGCCGGGGCCCGGTTTGACCCACCACCTCTGATATGTGGGGCCAGAGCCCTGCTCCTTGAGCCATAGACGCTGCCCAAGATGTAGACTCTTGGATCAAGTTGTGTATTAGGTTTTACAGTTATCCCCAGATCGTAGCTACCATCAATTATGTGATCTTTTTTTCTTCATTTAAGTTATCCTATTAAATTCCTTTATCTTTTATTTTGACATCATAACAAAGTACAAGAATAGCACATGTTATTTTGGTTTGGGGTCAGCTATCATCTGTTTGGTGGTAGGAACCGATAAAAACACTCAAGTTCCACATGTATTTATTTTTTACAGAACTTACTGTATCACTGTGCAATTTAAGAAAAGTTGGCTCTGCCTCCAACAGTACTTCATCTAACTTTTTTTACTAATGTCTTTCAGAATCTTAAGTTTATTACCCCTAACAAGAAGCCAGTTAATCTTCCTGATGCAAAGTATCAGTTTATTGGCAGAGGTAACCGAGAAAATATCTCTAGAGACTTACAGCATAATACGCTATTAATTAGTAGCAGATAAGAAGGGTTAAGTATGAAAAAGATAGGTTTAGTCATAAATTCTACCAAAATAAAAATACTTCAAATCTTATTATTTTTTTTTTTCAGATTAATACAAGGGTGAATATAATTAGCTTACAGGGCTTACGTTTATAAAGTAAAGTCCAAGGTATGGTTATGTCCCTCACCCAGGAAGTGTGCCTTATGCCCATACATTGTACCCACTGGAAGGGAACTTACCAAACTCCCTCTCCCATTCTGCCCTTCTTGAATTTAATTGAGTTTTTCTTTCATGTGGGACTGCAGTTGTTAATCTGTGCGCTGCACAGAGTGAGTCTGCTCAGTGTCTAGGCATCAGCCTGGCCTAGTCTGCGCTGCACAGAGTGAGTCTGCTCTGTGTCTAGGCATCAGCCTGGCCTAGTCCGCGCTTCACAGAGTGAGTCTGCTTAGTGTCTAG
>CAUYON010057006.1:0-26362 GCA_963573935.1 Arctocebus calabarensis
TGGGTAGAGTGCCGTGGCGTCACACTGCTCACAGCAACCTCCAGCTCTTGGGCTTAAGCGATTCTCTTGCCTCAGCCTCCCCAGTAGCTGGGACTACAGGCGCCTGCCACAGCGCCCGGCTATTTTTTTGTTTTGCAGTTCAGCCGAGGCCGCGCTTGAACCCGCCACCTTTGGTATATCGGGCCGGCGCCCCACTCGCTGAGCCACAGGAGCCGCCCCCCAAACTTTTTTGATAGGTGAAATCTTTTTTAAAACATTGTTTAATGTATATTTTAATATCAGAGTTAGGACACTGTGAAATCACTTTGAGGTGGCTCAGCGCCTGTGGCTTAACGGGCTAAGGCGCCAGCCAGGCACACCTGAGCTGGTGGTTTTGAATCCAGCCCGGGCCCGCCAAACAACAATGACGGCTTCAACCAAAAAATGGCCGGGCGTTGTGGTGGGCACCTGTAGTCCCAGCTACTTGGAAGGCGGAGGCAGGAGATTCGCTTGAGCCCAGGAATTGGAGGTTGCTGTGAGCTGGGATGACACAGCACTCTATCCAGGGTGACAGCTTGAGGCTCTGTCTGAAAAAAAAAAAAAAAAAAAAAGAAATCACTTTGAGGAATCAGGATCCTGACAGGAAATGGATGGGTCATTTGAGGAGAGTTTAGTAAAGAAATGGTCTACAAAGGTGTGGACAGAATTCAGAGAAATCTTGAGAGATACTGCAGTGCCCTGGGAAGGGGCAGAAGTGGTCGGAGCCGAGGGGAGAGGACCTCCTGACGGGAGCCGTGGCCTTTGGATGAGCCACGTAGCCACTCCATGGTGACAACTTCTATGCTTTGATCCCTTGCTGGTGCTTTTTTTGACTGAACACAATGGGAAGACAAAGACAAGAAAGCCAATTGATTCAGGCCATACAGTCAGCGTCCTGAGGCAGAGAAAATGGTAGAGGGGAGACCTGGAGGGGGCAAGCAGTGATGACTAGTGTGTGTTCGTACATGTGTGTGCATGTGTGTGTGTGTATATAATACTCATATAGACAGATATGTACGTATATACAGGGTGGATATAAATTTCGTGTGCAATTGAAATTAGTTTACTGTGGCTGCCTACTGTGGCTCATACCTGTAATCCTAGCACTCTGGGAGGCCAGGGCAGGTGGATTACTCGAGCTCACGAGGTCAAGACCAGTCTGAGCAAAGACAAGACCTTGTTTCTACTAAAAATAGAAAAACTGAGGCAAAAGGATCTCTTGAGCCTGAGTTTGAGGTTGCTGTGAGCTATGACGCCGCGGCACTCTACCCAGGGTGACAGTTTGAGACTCTGTCCAAAAAATAAATAAATAAATAAAATAAAGTAAATTAGTTTGCTGTTTAAATTGCACATGAGCTTTATGTCCATCCTGTATAGAATTAAGAACGATTATGTTAAAGAGAAAACCAGGTTTTAGTTCTCATAACTTTTAAACTGTCTTTGAAAGAGATTACGTGAATTACCTATGAATAATTAGTATTCCTGTGTGTTTCCTCAATGTTTCCTTTTTCTTTTCATTTTTTGGAGAATGAGAAAAGACTTAACTTCAACCAATTTTTTAAGGCTTATAAACAACAAAAATTTATTTTTTGCACAGGCATGGTGGGTCACGCTTGAAATCCCAGCACTTTGGGAGGCTGAGACGGTGGATCCCTGGAGCTTAGAGTTTGAGACCAGCCTGAGCAAGAGCGCAACCCTGTCTCTAAAAATATCCAGGCATTATGGTGGGCGCCTGTAGTCCCAGCTACTAGGGAGGCTGAGGCAAGAGGATCATTTGAGCCTAAGAGTTTGAGGTGGCTATGAGCTATGACACCATGACCCTCTACTCTGGGCAACAAAGTGAGCCTCTGTCTCAAAAAAGAAAAAAAGAAATTATTTTTCAGCATTCTAGGTGCTGGGAAGTCAAAGATCACACCTGGTGTCTGGTGAGGGCCATTTCCTGGGTCATAGGAGGCACCCTTCTGCTGTCTCCTCACCTGGTAGAAATGCGCAAACAAGTTCCTTCAGGCTTATCTTTTAGAAAATTTACTAGTCAAAATTGTATGTATTTATGGTATATGGCAAGACATTTTGATATATATATATATTGTGGAATGGCTTAATGGAGCTATTTAATACATGCATTAATTCATACACTTTTCTTGGTGGTAGAAACACTTTAAGTCTCTTAGCAGTTTTCAAATACACCATATATTGGTATAAACTATAGTCACCAAAATGTGCAATAGATCTCTTGAATTTATTCATCTTGTCTTGCTGAAATTTTGTGTCATTTGGCCAATATCATCTCAGTATCCCCCTCCCCTAACAACCAAATTAGGTTTGGAACCCAACTGGGGTACTGTTGCCACTCATTAATAAGAAATTATAAGAGAAATTACCATTCAGTATGACCTAATTTCAACCCAGAGTGTTATTACTACTTATAATGGTCACAGGTTCAAAAAATCACAGCAAAACTAAAACAATAGGGACCTTGTATTTGGATGATGGTAGCAGACCCCACTGGCATCCTGACAACTTCAGTCTTTCCTCCTTCCATAATAATGGGATTACAGTCAGTTACCTGACCACTAGAAGTGGCGTGGGCCACTTCCGCACTGGGGCTTTTCTGGGAATAGGAATCTCTCCTCCACACTCTTTTGTACTGGCTGGACACAGATGATAACATGAGCATGGGAAACAGAGCAGAAGGCACCAGGTGGAGGAAAGTGAGCTCACCTGAACACCTGCTCTGATCTATTATATAAATAAGAAATGAACTTCTGTTGCATTTGAGCAATAATGTATTTGTGTCTATTTGAATCAGTACTTTATTTACCTTGTCCAAAATAATATGGATGCCATTTTAAACTTTAAGTTCCAACACATTTTCCTTTTAGTTCTGTTATATTATTTTTCTACTGCTTTGGAAAGTCTTCATCCTACAATCAAAATTATTCTTGAAAAATAGCTTTGTGTGAAACAATATTGTTATTTGTAGTGACTTGTACAGATATGGATCTGTTGAGAGTTGAAGAATACATCAGCCTGGGCAGCGCCTGTGGCTCAAAGGAGTGGGGCGCCGGTCCCATATACCAGAAGTGGTGGGTTCAAACCCAGCCCCAGCCAAAAAAAAAAAAAAGAAAGACTATATCAGCCTAACTTGCTACATACAATGAATCATTGGTCATGATCTCAATGTGGAAATTATTTACATTTTTAAAAATAATGAAATAATGGCAATACACTAATAATAATAATACGAGAATACTGGTAGGCCGAATAACAGGATATACTGGAATACTATTGTGTTCTTTAGTATTGTAATTTATAAAAAATAAAATGATTTATGTTTGAATGTGAGGGAAGGGAGGCATACTGCTCCAGAAGTCAAGAAACCTAGGACTGCATCCTAGTTCTACCATTAATGAAACGTATTTTTTTGTTGTCTATTTTCTCACATGTATAACATGGGGTGTTGAGATAGGTTAGATTATCTCCAAAGTTCCTTACAGAAATTCTATAATCATCTCTAAAATTATCCATTAAAAAAAAAATTATAGAGGCAGGGTCTCACTGTGTTGCCCAGGCTGGAGTGCAGTGGTGCATCATGGCACACTGCAGCTTCGAATTCCTGGACTCAAGCAATCCTCCTACTTCAGCCTTCTAAGTAGCTGGGATTACAGGCACAACTCACACTGATTTGCCTAGAATAATCAGTTTTTTTTTTTTTTTAAAGCAAAACTATTTGAGCTAAGAGTTTGAGAGCTCAGTGTTTCAAAAAGTGAAATTGTCTCTGTGACACTTCAGTGTCATGGCCTCAGCCTCATTCACAGCAGCCTCAAATTCCTGGGCTCAAGCCATCCTCCTGCCTCAGCCTCCCAAGCAGCTGGGACTACAGGTGCACACCACCACACCCAGCTAATTTTTTATGTTTTTAATGAAGACAGGGTGTCCCATTGCTCAGGCTGATTTTGAACTCCTGACCTCAAGAGATCCTCCCATCTCAGCCTCTCAGAGTGCTAGAATTACAAGTGCTAGAACGACAGCTCCTAGCCTAGAAAGATCAGTTTTAAGAAAAGTTTTTTATTATGAATATTCAATGGCCAGATTTTATGTTTGAAATTGTATGCAGTCCATCAGCACAGATGGAGGAGAACAGGTAGTTCTGATCAGTGAAATATTCTGGTTAACAGCTTATCATCAAACAAGCACACATAATTTAAAAACCTACATGCTTCAAAAATATTAACATATTCAAAATTCTGTATTGAACACAATTTTCCTTAGATGATTCAGAAGCTGTTTCAGGATCTTGTAGTTCCTCACATGAGCATTTTGAATATTAATTATCATTGTACTTTGGGTAATAGAAATTTCTAGTTGCCAGAATCTTATATAAGCCACCTTTTATATTCCTTATTTTCAATGATTTAAAGATATTACCACTCTTAAAAAAAAGGACTAAAGATGTTATTAATCTTGAAAAATAACTGCTGATGGAAAACTCTTTCAGAGTGTTAGTCTAAGTTATCAATTATTGCTTTCTTTGTAAAGTTAAAGTTATCAGTCTCAAAAGTGGATATTTTCTCTTCACTTTATTTCTTCATTTTTCTTTCTTTCTTTCTTTTTTTTTTTTGTAGAGACAGAGTCTCACTCTATCTCCCTCAGTAGAGTGCTGTGGAGTCACAGCTCACAGCAACCTCTAGCTCTTGGGCTTAGGCGATTCTCTTGCCTCAGCCTCCCAAGTAGCTGGGACTACAGGTGCTCGCCACAACGCCTGGCTATTTTTTGATGCAGTTTGGCCGGGGCTGGGTTTGAACCCGCCACCCTCGGTATATGGGGCCGGTGCCCTACTCGCTGAGCCACAGGCGCCACCCTATTTCTTCATTTTTCACTGTACCATTAGCTGCTTTAAGACCATGTGTGATTCTCCCAATGTCAAATTAAGGAAGTTACTCCTACAATATAAAAAACAAAATAATTTTTGTTTATGAAACACTTGTGGTGATTGAAAAAATACAGCTTTTCAAAGGAACATTTTACCCACTATAAATTAGAGCATCTTTCATTCTATGGAATTTTCATATTGATAGTTTAAAAAATTTCAACAGGCTGAGCACAGTGGCTCACGCCTGTAATCCCTGTACTTAGGGAGGTCCAGGCAAGAGGTTTGCTTGAGGCCAGGAGTGCAAGACCAGCCTGGGGTAATCCTGGCACAGTGGCTCACTCCTATAATCCTAGCACTCGGGAAGGCTGAGGCTGGAGGATTGCCTGAGTTCACAGGTTAGAAATTAGTCTGAGTTAAGAGTGAGACTCTGTCTCTAAAAATAGCTGGACATTGTGGCGGACACTTGTAGTTTCAGCTACTTCGGAGGCTGAGGCAAGAGAATTGCTTCAACCCAAGAGTTTGAGGTTGCTGTGAGCTCTGATGCCAAGCCACTCTGCAGAGGGTGACAAAGAGAGAGACTCTGTCTCAAAAAAAAAAAAAGAAGACCAGCCTGGACAACATAGAAAGACACTGTTTCTATAACAACAAAACAAAACAAAAAAATAAATTAGCTGGGTGCAGTGGAGTGTGCCCATGTCAGAGCTACTCTGGAGTCTGAGGTGGGAGGATCACTTGAGGTTAGGAGTTCAAGGTTGCAGTGATGCCACTGTGCTCTAGCCCAGGTGGCAGAGCGAGATTGTCTCAAAACAAACAAACAAACAAACAAAACTTGATGGGAGGATTTATACAGTATCCAGATATTTTAATTCATCTTACAGTTTTCTGAGCTGGAGAACATTTTTTTTTTTTTGCGGTTTTGGCCAGGGCCAGGTTTGAACCTGCCACCTCCAGTATATGGGGCCAGTGCCCTACTCCTTTGAGCCACAGGTGCTGCCCAGGGCTGGAGAACATTTTATCAGAATATTTCTTCCTGTAATCCTAGCATCCTGGGAGGCCGAGGTGGGTGGATTGCCTGAGCTCAGGAGTTTGAGACCAGCTTGAGCCAGAGAGAAGCCTTGTCTTTAAAAACAGTCGGGCATTGTGGTGGGTACTTTATAGTCCCAGCTACTCGGGAGGCTCTTTGGCTCAAGAGAATCAATCACTTGAGGTTGCTGTGAGCCGAGACACCACAGCATTCTAGAGGGCAACAAAGTGAGATTGTGTCTCAAAAATAAATACATAAAAGAATATTTCTTGTGAATTTGAGAAAACTCTGAGTTCTATGGTTTTGTAAAATGCTTCCATTCAGGAAAACTAAGGAAAGGGATTCCCCTGTGTTATTATTTCTTACAGAGTCTGGTGGCTTGGACAGGGTCATTTTATTTTGGCATTTGAGTGATTCAGCAGACTTCCATCCATGTCCCGGTGCTATAATCCATCTGTTGGTTTTTGCTGTCTAATATCAACAGCCAGAGTGACACCAATAAAATAACAAGTCAGACTGTGCTGCTCCTCTGTGCAGAATACTCCACTCAGGGTAAACGCCAAAGTCTGAACAACGACCTGCCCCCTCACGCCCGTCTTTCTGCCCGCTCCTGTCTGGCCGCACACCCTGTTGGTGGCAGTTTCCCAGCTGCACCTTGCAGGTGTGTCCTGGCTGGTGCCTCTGCTCTCTCCACCTGGAGCTTGGTTTCCCTGTATTACCACGTCTTGCTCTTTCACCACCTCTAAGTCTTTACTCTTTTCAGAAGATCTTACCTAATAGCCCTATTTTAAACTGGCTTATACCTGTAAACCTAGCATGCTGGGAGGCCAAGAAGGGAGGATCCCAGGAGTTTGAGACCAGTGTGAGCAAGTGGAAGACCCCATCTCTACTCAAACTAGAACCATTAGCCAGGCACTGTGGTGGACGGCTGTGGTCCCAGCTACTTGGGAGGCTGAGGGAAGAGGATCACTTGAGCCCAAGAGTTTGAGGTTGCTGTGAGCTGTGACACGACAGCACTCCTCCAAGGGCAAGTCTCTGAGGCTGAGGCCTTAGACTGAGGCTCTGTCTCAAAATAACCCTCCCTAAACAAAACCAACAAAATCTCCCCCCCCAAAAAAACCCCCTCTGAACCCCCCTGGATGTTTCATTTAAATTTACAGAAATTTTTATGAGATAATTAGGGATTCACATGCCATGGTAAGAAATAACAGAGGGAAATTCAATATACCCTTTACCGGGTTTTCCCCAATGGGAGCATTTTGCAAAATGATAGAACAATGTAATAACCAGGATATGGATGTTGATATAATCCATCCATATTTTTTGGACTTTCCACATTAATTTTTAAATTATATTTATTTATTTTTCTACAGCATTTCATACCATCTGATATATTTTATATTTTACTCATTGTTTTTCCCCCCTTTATTAGGACATGAACTCTGGAAAGGCAGTAATTTTTGCCTGTTTTATTTCACACCACTATCTCAGAACTTGGCATTGTGGAACTTACACATTTTTGTTGAATTAATGGATAAGCAGTGCATTCTCTGACCCTGGACTCCATGTAAGGCTTGGGCGCAGTGCAGCAAACATCTGGGCCTTTCTTTGGTTCAGTGTGGCGGCGCTGTACCTGTGAAGAGGAATAAGTGAGATTTATTACACTGAAATGCTGCTTTGGTTTATGACAAATTCTTTTTTTTTTTTTTTTTTTTAGAGGATCATCAAGCTGTCACCCTGGGTAGAGTGCTATGGCTTCACGCTCATAGCAACCTCCAATTCCTGGGCTCAAGCGAGTCTCCTGCCTCCGCCTCCAAAGTAGCTGGGACTACAGACGCAAGCCATAATACCCAGCCATTTTTTTTGTTGCAGCCACCATTGTTGTCCGGCGGGCCCGGGCTGGATTCGAACCTGCCAGCTCAGGTGTACGTGGCTGGCGCCTTAGCCCGTTGAGCCACAGGCACCGAGCTGGTTTATGACAAATTCTGTTGACAGTGGCAATCACATCCAAAGTGCTACAAAATTTAAGATTTTGTTCAGACAGAGCCAAAGAAGTCTTTTCTTTTCTGCCTAGAAGGTCCCTTTCTGTGTCTTAAATAATCAACATACATAAGCTGGCAAAAAAATCCATTTTTATTTTTATTAACGATCATTACAGTCTAGAGACACTAAAAACAAATCAAATCCAAACGGCCAAGCTGATTTGTTGTTAGAAGCATGAACTAATGATACAACGTACAATCAGGGCCACCCCGATTTTAAATTCCCAGGTCTTTCTGTTGTTCACTTGTGTCCATTAGAACATGACAGTCAATTCTTAGAGAATGTGGGTCAAAAAGATAATCTTGAAACTGCCCTTCCCCAAAGACTTGTTTGGCTAAACGCAGGGCGGGAAACAATTCTTGACTGACTTCTCAGAATGTCAACACATGCAATACAAGAACTGATGCTCAGGTGGCAGCTGTGGCTCAGAGGAGTAGGGTGCTGGCCCCATATGCTGGAGGTGGAGAGTTCAAACCCAGCCCTGGCCAAAAACTGCAAAAAAAAAAAAAAAAGAATTGATGCTCTAGATGAAATGACCATATGATATAATTTGTTGCTAATGGACAAATGAGAAACTTGAGGAAGACAGGCAATGCGTACAACCTCTTTGGAGGATAGTATGACTGTATGTTTCAATTGATGTATGTATTCTTTTTTGTTTGATTTAGAGGCAGAATCTTGCTCTGCCACCCAGGCTGGCGTACAGTGGCATGATCGTAGCTCACTGTAACCTCAAGCTCCTGGGTACACACCATGCTCCTGCTTTAGCCTCTAGAGTAGCTAAGACTACAGGTACACATCACTATGTTCAGCTGTTTTTAATTTTTAAAATTTTTTTTGGAGAGACAGGGTCTCACTGTATTGCCCAGGTTGATCTTGAACTCCTGGGCTCAAAAAAACCCTCCTGCTTCAGCTTCCCAAAGTGCTGGGACTACGTGTATGAGCCACTGTGCTGGGCCTTAATGTATGCCTTCTTCTTTTTTTTTTCAGTTTTTGACTGGGACCTGATTTGAACCTGCCACCCCCAGTATATGGGGTGGGCGCCCTACTCACTGAGCCACAGGTGCTGCCCCTGGATGCATGCATTCTTTTAAACTAGCAATTACATTTCTAGAGATTTAACAGATATTCTTGCACATGGGCTATATTGGAGATATTGACCTGAATTTTTTTCATGGTAATTCTAAATAAATATGGGACTGGCTTGTCACTGACAAAGGAAGTTTGCTAAGGATAAGAAGCATTTATATTGATTTTTTCCTTATTCTATTGGCTGTGCAGAATTCCATAACCTGCTAGAAGCTTTGTCTAGACTACTCTAATAGAGCCAATACTGACAAAAGTTAGAATCACAATTAATGAAAATGACATTTCCTTATGATTTCTAAATTATTAAGAATGAAATTTATTTGCCCTATCTATAATGACAAAACTGAAAGTAAGTTCTGAAAACTTCCAAAATGTATAATACATGGAAAAGAGAGAATACAAAATTATCTGTGCACTATGGTTATTCTTATGCCATATAAAATATGTACATGTGAGGCTAAGGATATTTATCATAGCATGTTTGTAATAACATAAAAATGGGAGTATCTTGAATGAATGTCAAGAAAAAATTAGGATTCACAACAGGAATTACATTATTGTGACTATAAACGAGGTGTTATTTGTGCAGATATGAAACAATCTGCAAGGTATATTACTAAGTAAAAGGGCAACTTGTAGGACTGTGTGGCTTGATCAGTCAGACAATGATGATATGATCAATTTGGATTAAAAATGTGAGACATACATGTGTATATGTACGCAAATGTGTCCAAACATAAATGTGCTCAGAAATTCACAAAGCCTTCCAAAGGCTACACAAAACATAAATAATGTTTGGCTCTGGGAGAGGGGAAAGAGGACTTACTTTTGATTTTTTTACTCTCTTGTATATCTTGTGTATTTTTTTAAGAAGAAAGAAAAGATACAGTTTCACATCGTTAAGGAAAACCACAGGGGAAGAAGCCACAATCATTTCCCAGGGAGCTCAGCGTGTAGGGATACAAGTTTCGAAAAGGGGGGCATGGTTCTGTGATAGGAGATTTTTCAGAGAAAATGTTGATATCGGAATTTCAGGCTCTTGGTCTCGGCGATTCAAAGAAGGAATCAACAGACCACAAGAGTGGTGGTAAGTCAGGATTTATTTACAAGAAAGAAGAAATACAAGAGGAAAAACCAAACCTCTAGGCAAAGAGAACCCTGGAGGGGAACAACTCTTCTGCTCCCTCTCCAAAGTCCAGTGGAGGTCTGCGTTGGAGGGGAACAAGCTCTCCTGTTCCCTCTCTGAAGTCCAGGGGAAGTCTGCCCCTGAGCTCTTTGCTCAGGGGTATATATAGTCCCAGGGAGTTGTTTTGCCAGAACTGCTTAGGGCGTGGGTCTTCATCAGTTACAGCCAGCTGTCCAATGAAGACCCAGGCCCTGGAAACTGACATGATATTGAGTCAGATGTGCACCAAGGAGGAGACAGCAAGGGGCCAGTGTCTTCCACACAGGTGTCCAGCAAGCTGGTTCCTCCATCCGCCACAGCATCAGCACCACCAGGGCCAAGGCCGTGGTTGTAGGGCCACCCTGTCATGCATCAATGTGGTTCAACAGAATAACACCTTACACAAGATAATCCTCATTTTCTAGTCACAAATAGTAGGGCTGAAAAGAGGAAGATTTCTTTTCTAGAGAGCTCTCTGACAAATTCTGATTTTAAAAGGATTTGAATTTTCTTGGGGTAGAATACATTTTTAAAATAGAAAAAAATGGTGCATCTTACAAGGGTACATGTGAAATTTACTAGGTGTAGAATATAAATGTCTTAACACAGTAACTAAGGAAATGCCGTGAAGGCTATGTTAGCCAGTTTGATGAAAACATTTCAAATTGTATATAAAACCAGCACATTGTACTCCATGATTGTATTAATGTACACAGCTGTGGTTTAATAAAAAAAAAAGGAAAATGTATGTAAGTTGGATATGAATAAAAAAACAAATTGTGAAAATTGGGAAATTTATAATTTTTATTCAAATTTAAAGTCAGAAATGTAGTACCCCAAATCATCTAGTCTCAGAAAAAGTAACTGAGCTCAAAGTACCTTAAAAGACATACAAAGTGAGTTTATAGATGTTTTTCTAACTTAATTTGAGTCAAATAATACTGAAAAACCTATTTTTTGTCTGACATATCTAACCAGAAGAGTTCCACCAAATCAGTATGCTGCTAATAACCCCTAAGTTTCCAGAGATTTCTCAGAATATCTGGTAGAGTTGAGAACATGTAGACACCAATTTCAATTTATGTGTATCATGGATTAATATCTAAATCTGGGAATTGGTAAATGCCTAATCCTCATATTTAATTGCATAAAATTTTAATGATTGGGGTTTTGTACAACAATTAACAACAGTTACCCTCAAAGGTGACCATAGTGATATTCAGCAATGAGATACATAGAACTTTTTCTAAGATAAATTTGCAAACTTCATTGTCCAACCTTGTACATGTAGAGTTAATGTGTTTGGGAAAGCTGCTACAAATTCATTACGAGTATTCATCTTTCCTTGTTTGTTTTATGACTTGTTCTCTTTTGAGTCTAGTTTTTAAGAAGTTTCCCTAATCTCACAGCATCAGTCATTATCCATGGGACAGATTCTTAAATCTATCATTTCTGTCCAACCCAAACTTTGTCATTCAACTTTAAATTTATCGCTTCTTGATGAGTATTTTCACTTGAATATCCTAATCTTTCTTCAAGCATAAGATATCTGATAAAATCTTCTCATCCCCCTCACCTCATCATCCCAGATGCTTGTCTTACAGCTCTGAGCCTGAGAAGCTTGGGATAATGTTCTTCCTTGCCTATGGCACACTCATTCTATCTGTATGTGCATGTGTGCAAATTCATAGGGGTGTCATTTTCTTCACTTCATGGTTTTCCTTCCATATGTACCACCCAATCCAAAGGACACAATTTTGTTGTATTTTTTGGTTGCCTTTTGCATGAACAGAATCCTAACAAGTATATTTATGTAGTATTTGCCAACCATGTTGTGTGTAGTGCCAATTCTTTCATTATGTGTGTATTCATAGTATGCAATTATATGAATATCATACACTACATTCAAAAATTGTTGAGACTTTGAGTATTTCCAGTTTCTGGCTATTACAAACAATATTACAAAGACTATTTCTCATCCAAGAGAGTAGAATATAATGCTATCCCATTATTAATGGGCTTGAAGATTTGACCTTCTTGGGCTAATGAAATGTTATCATAGAAATTCAAACCTGAGTTTTTAAATACAATAAGGATCTGGTTTAATTCTGTGAGTTAACTTATCCCCTTCAGTCTAGAACCCAACATGAAACTAATTATAGCTAAGTGCAATGACAATTTTTTTCCTGTTATATAAGAAACTGATCTTTACTTGAAATGACAATATTTACTTTTTTTTAGTTTATTTTTATTTTTTATTAAGTCATAAACAGAGATCATATGTACATTGATGCCTTTATGGGGTACAATGTGCTGATTTTATATACAATTAGGAATGCTTACATCAAACTAGTTAACATAGCCTTCACCTCATTTACTTATTGTATTAAGACATTTATACTCCATACTTAATAGAATTGGCATGTACCCTTGCAATAAGAACCAGAGGAATGGCCACACTATACCCTCCCTTCCATTGAATCTCACCTTCCCTCTTCCCTCTTTCTTTTGGGGCTATAATTGTGATATATCTTTCTTTAGAAAGTGTGAGTGATTTATAAATTGGTTTCATAATAGTACTGACTACATTAGATACTTTTTCTTTCATTCTTGAGATTCTTTACTAAGAAGAATATCATCTTTCTTATAATGAACTCCAACAGCCTACTAGGCAGTGGGCAAACAGTAGAAAGCCTAAAAGGGAAACTTGAGAAGTAGTTTAACTAGTACAGGTCACTCTAACTTTGTACTTGAACAACAAGTAATTAGAAGATTCTCTCCATGTCGTTCTCCCATTGTCTAGGATCATGGATTCCACGTATTTAACCACAAGCTGAGGCAGTGTCACCCCCGTCAAAACAATCGTAGGTAAACTGAACCACAGGTGGTCACCTTCAGGCCTGTGACCAAAGCAAATGAATGAGGAATGATTGTATAGTAAAACATTAATACTTAAAATGGATCGTTATGCAACATTACTGTAGAAACAGCTGACTAAAATCTGCTTTCTTTTGGAATAATTATTTCCAATAGCTTTCTATTCCCTATTATCTATTTTCTTTTATCAGGTAAATTTGATCTATTCTCTCTCTTTGAGTACCACCTTCCTTTCTGTAATATACACATCTTAAGATAAAGAGTATTTATTTTTGTTACACTTTAAGAAGAAAAAAAAAAGATTGTTAGTATACTAGATCCAAAGTAGCCCCGTTAATTCATCAGTGAAATAAAATAGGAAGTCAAATTTGTAAGCCAGAACGAAATGTTCATTGTTCAAACAAACCTATTGTTTTAACCTACTTTTGTAGAATACTTCCTACTGGGAATACCTTTCCATCAATGCAAATTTTGACTTATTTTTAAAACACACTTGTGATACATATATAGTTGCCTCGTTATATTTTTTACCCTGAGTCCCCATTTAAAATAACTATATAATTTTGTATTCACTGATTGCTGTCTGAGATATTCTAACTGGAATTCCCAGTTCTCCCTTCATAGAGCCGCTCAAATCTGACATAAGTAGCAACTGTTAACTATCCCCGTCATGTAATAAAATTTCTCTACTTGCTTGTTCTGTTATTGACTTCCTATCTTAACTTTAAGAAACTGCCTCTTAATAACTTTTTGGATATAGTTTGCCTTTAGGGACACATTTTTGTTTACTCTCTGAGATTTTTCTTTTTTCCTCTGTTAGAGTTCTCTGAGCCCTCACCGATTTTGTCAGTAATAAAATAGTGTCCTTTTATAGCGTCACATTTCAAAGATGTTATTTCCAGCCTTGTAGTTCTGGGTACATTTCCCTTTCCTTTCATTTAAGCCTAGTTTGGCCTCCAAGATCTTAGAGTAATTTCCTATTTTCCTCCATTCTCTCTTTTTTCTCTGGTTTTTCTCACTGTCATTTTTAAAGCTAATATTATCTCTTATGCTACATTTAACTACATTTGAGAGTTTGTAAATCATATTCTATAGTAGAGCCTCTAGCATGAGAACATCTTAAAAGTAATTGCTATGTAATCTTTGTTGTTTGTTTAATTTTCTGTGCCTCAGTGTCCCATCTGTAAAATGGACTTAATAATAGTACTTACCTCAGACAGTTTTCTGGGAACTAAATGTGATATTTTCTGTATATTACTTAGAATAGTACTAACATATTTGAAACATTCCTTAAGATGTTGCCATTATCGTGGTTTAGTTGTTTTCAGGAGTAAATGTAATATAGTATATCATATAAAGTAGTTAGCTTAGAACTTAGCTAATAATAAACTTTCTACAAATATTAATGCTTATGACCCATATAACAAACAATATCTTGCCTGCCATCCAAAGTCTGTGATAATTCTGATTCTCGAAACTGAAATTCTTCAGCAAAAAAAAAAATACTGACTTAAAACTAATAAAGATATATTCATTCAATTTTACATTTATCCCCTGCAGTATGTTCCCTAATACATAATAGTTTGTTTTATCACATTGCTGTCTTTGAATTAGTAAAATATAAAGAACAAAAAAGATAAAGCTCCGTAAGACTCAAACTATTGGGCTTATCATGACACAGGTAGGTTTGTAGTGACCCCTGACAACGTATATTGTTTCTTAAAATGAGTAAAAGACTATAGCATGATAAAGGCTCCTATTGGACCCCTCAATATATACCATAAGAAGTGGGATGAGTTTGGTTTGTGTGGTAGACTCAATTAATTAGCTGCTCTCTTGCTACTTGGAGTATTGGCAGAGATTTTATGTAGCATGATCCATGGCCTTACAAGTTTGTACGACTCTGTCTCCTCATAAAAATGTGTCTCAGTGAACAGCTTAGATTTTTCTTACTCAAATCAGTACTGATTATATTATTTGGAAGAGTGAGCAAATGGAAATAGTATGGTTATATGCATTCCGAATCCCTCTGTCCCCAGGGAGAAAGAAATAGATTACATTTCTTCACAATATAGGAAGAAAATAGACATTTCTCTCAACATTCTCCAGATTACATTGCTCATTTCTTTCATTTGTTTAACATGTATTGTTTCTTTTTTTATAATTTTAGTAATTGGTAAACTATCTGGGATCTAGTAAAAAATCATTAAATTGGTTTAAGTTTATTGATTGAATAAATTATCAAATAATATATAAATATGTTAAAGTTAAAAAGATCATGATTTGCTGCAACCTGCATGATTTAATTGGGCTTTAGCTATTCAGTTACCTTTGTTTAAAACGTAAGTTTGCTTGTTGAAAATGAGGCAAAACCCACTGCTTTTCCTTTTGATATTAAAATCCATAGTTAACGAACAAAGGCCATTACATGGTCCACTGATATTCATTTAACTTTTAATCTACTTATAGGTGAAAGAAGGGGTGTGTGATATCTTTTATGAATACTATGAATTCATATGACTCACACTAAAAACAGCATGATATTCAATGCTTCATTTGTGAATAAAACATGCGACGTATTTCTTCTTCTGTGTCACTCTTGATTAGGCTGTGCCAAATCACATGAAGGAGAAATTTTGAATCACAATGGGGGATGATTAAAACACTGGAGGAGATTCCTAACTATAAAGATCCATGGATCCACGCACATGAACATAGACTGGACTCCTCGTGTTCCATGGAAAGGAATTTCTTCAGAATCAGAGTCTTGGCCTGTCATCAACCTCCATTCAATTCTTCCACCAGAGGAGAGGTGAGTTGAGTGATTGATGTAACTGGGTGGATAGGGTGGGCATGCTTAGATCAAGCAGCTCTTTTCTCATTTTCTTGAAGACAGCCAACCTGTATAAAACAGGTGCCCAGGTCTGCTCCCCAATATTTATTAATGGGCTGGAAAGTCCATTTAGTGCCCATCTGATATATGTCTTTTAATCTAACATTTACCCCCAGCAATGATGATAATCTGATCTCCTCTCTCATGTTTATTTCTCTCAATATCCTCAAAAATCACATGAGGAAAGAAGATGTTCCTTGAAAACCCCGGGGTTTCTTGAATAAATATGTGTTTGTGTACTAGCACACACACCTGTTCTGGGAATGTTTGGTATGAATATAAATACAGCATATATACACTTTCATTGAATTGATTTTATCATTTCTTAAACATGAAAAAATATATATGTATTATACAAAACTAAAACACCTCTTTAGTATTGTAATTAACTCTGGGAACTTTAAATTTACAATTCTAATGTGTGTGTGTGTGTGTTTTGTGTTTAGTTTCTAGAGCGTTTTATGCTGCATTCTATTGGGATGCAAATTGCCAAAGCAATTTGATTTCATAGTTTCACAGAAATACCTTATATATTAATTTTCCACAATGGAAAAACAAAAGCAAAACCCTAACTCTTTTTTTTTTTTTTTGAGACAGAGCCTCAAGCTGTCACCCTGGGTAGAGTGCTGTGGCATCACAGCTCACAGTAACCTCCAATTCCTGGGCTCATGCCAGTCTCCTGCCTCTGCCTCCCAAGTAGCTGGGACTACAGGCGCCCCCCACAACGCCCGGCCATTTTTTGGTTCTAGCCGTCATTGTTGTTTGGCAGGCCCGGGCTGGATTCGAACCCATAAGCAAGCTCAGATGTACATGGCTGGTGCCTTAGCCCGTTGAGCCACAGGCACCGAGCCGCAAACCCTAACTCTTGTACCATGTTGTTGGCT
Organism: Arctocebus calabarensis; assembly: GCA_963573935.1. Classification (NCBI taxonomy): domain Eukaryota; kingdom Metazoa; phylum Chordata; class Mammalia; order Primates; family Lorisidae; genus Arctocebus; species Arctocebus calabarensis. The sequence goes on from CAUYON010057006.1 coordinate 16,867, forward strand.
GTGCCGGCGGGTCTCCGGTTCCAGCCCTTCTTCCCCGGTGCGCTTTCGGTGAGTGCTGTTCTCTCTGAGTGGCCCCAGATGAGCTTTCACATTCTCCTTCCAAGGTCTATTTCCTCTCGGCATATTCACCATTACTTATTCTTTCCAGGTACGTCTCTTGCTTCTGATATATTATCAATATTAAAAGTCCAGTCTAAAATGCATTGCTTTGTTTAGTAGGTTAAATACACCAAGTCAATTCTCTGCCAGAGGGTTATAAACACGAGAGGAGCGGTTCTCAAACTGTGGGTCGCGCCCACAGGAACAGTGTTAAAGAGCCCTGTGGCATTAGGAAGGCAGAGAACCACTGACTAGAGGAATACTGTTTCTGTGGGAACGAAAAGAATTGAACAAACCAGTTTTACTGAAAATTCTTTATCTAACTAAATAATACAAAGTTCTTTTTCTAGCTAAAAACATTTTTGTTTGTTATTTAGATAATAGTTTAATGTTTAAGGAGAAACATTTCAATCCTTCAAGATATATTGGGGTTTTTGATACCTCCAAAGATGTTTTACTTTGAGCACGTGGAGGAATTATTAGTTTTTTAAAATATTATTTGAGTATTTTATTTTTTAAATCCCAGTCCCACCTAGATTACATCAGACATCAGAATTTAATTCTAGCCCACATACTTACGAACTGGAAGACCTGAAAACATTTATTGAACCTGTCTACACTTTTCTGAAACATATATAATATAAAGAAAATGCAAAATGTAAATAATAATATGAATGTTAATAGTAAGCGAGAAAAAAAGGCATGCCTAGCTATTACTAATAAAAATGCTTATTTAGAGCATCAAGAGCTATCAAAAAATAATTTAAGAGCTTAAATTCAAAGAGCTTAAATTGATTTTGGGAGAAAGACATGGAACACTGCAGGGTTATCAGGCATTCATCTCCACTTAGTGTTTTAACTCTATGAACTGAAGTACCTGCATTATGGTCACTTGGGTGAAGTCTTTCCACAGCCTGGAAAGTTGAATCTGATCGTTTGGTATGGCAATCAGATTTTAATGATCAGCTGTGGGTTTAACACCTACAGAAAGGAAAAGAAAAAGGTAGAAAATGTAGACAAATTGAGCAGCAATGTAGTCTCAGACGCAGCCTCACACAACTCCTGTGTGACCCTCAGGAGACAGAATGGCCCTACAAAGTGGTTCACCAGGAGGGGAAAGAGGGCTGAAGCTTCGTGCTCCCATGTTTGTTAGATGGGGCTCCCCCAGGAGGACACATGGCAGCACGACGTAGGCCTAGGTGCCTCTTGTCAATGAAACAATCCCTGACATGACTAAAAGTTGAAGGATGTCTACCACTAGCATCCCCAGTAGCCGGAGAAAAACCCATCTGTATAGGCGTCTGAGTATATCTGATCAAGTTATACAATGCTCATCTCGGGGACATATACAGTTCTAGGACTCCATGAAAAGTTTCCTCTAGGAAATTCCCACAGAATTTGCCTCTTAATACAAACTAAGAGCATGTTCTTGGGAAATCATAGAAGCAGTATCACCTTATTTGTATATGCCAAAACTGGATTTTTTTAACAAAGGCATCAGCCTAATATACCAAAAATAAACCAGCAGTTTTTATCTTATAATTTAGAATTTAATTTAAAATGTTCCAATAAAAAAAGAACATGCATGCATGGGTGTAAAGAAATAATTACATAATATATAGATGTGTGTAAATGATTTGGATCTGATTTAGCATTATAGAATTTAATTAGAAACTTTACTCCAGAAATTAATACTAGAAATACCTTTTTCCTCACTCAATGTTAAAGACCTTAAAAATTACTTATATAGCTTTACAATATATTCATGTTTTAAGCTAAGTGTCATTGCAAAAGAGTCGAAAAGTTCAAAAAATTAAACATTCATAACATAAGAGAAAGCTAAGCATAATTTCTGAATGAAGAAAGAAAATATTATTTTATAAATTTAGTATAGCATTAAATGTAACATGTTTATAAGTAGCATACAGAGTCCTACTCCTTCTCCTTCATCTCTACGCTCTCTCTGAGTCACCGAGAGCAACTTCCAGTATCACAAGAGCCATTCATTCATGGCAAAGTACTATTTCTCATCATTTATACCATATTTTTACTGTAATTTTTCTTTTGCTTTTTGTTTGTTTTGCTGTTGGTGGTGGTGGTGGTGGTGGTGATGGTTGTTTTTTTAAAAAAAGCAAATTATACTATTTACCCTTCTAAGTTCTGGCAAGAAGCAGATTTTCTATTCAAAATAATTATTACTAACACTAAAATCTAAATTTTCATCTGGCACCTCAAATATCAAATGGCATAGTTTAGTAAGCTAGAAATTAACAATATGTAATTATTGAATTCAAAGCCCAACTATAAAACATTAATAAGAAATATTGAGGGTAATATCCATATCCATGACTTTTCTGTGCAGTATTGTTGGCAGTAATGAACTTACTTCATTTCAGAGGCCATGTTTTATTCCTGTTTTTTACCCATGCATCCTCAAAACCTAGCACAATGTTTTCCAATAAACGATTAGCTAAATATGGACTGACTAAGTGAATTATAAAAAAACCCCAAAACCTAAAGAAATGAAGGAATGGATGATCAAAACTAATCATATTCAGAGACATCTTTGATTTCTCTAAATCTATCTTTGAGAAGCTAGACTGATGTCAAATTGTAAGATATTTTAAAAATTCAATTACATTACAGCATTCTAACCACTTTCATAATGGTTTTAGAAAAATAATTATTAAATGTGTAAGCAGGACACTTTGCATCTTGCTTCCTTTATCAGGAACGTGATGTTATTGTGTGTAATTGTGTGTCTGCTCAGAGTCCCTTATTCAGTGGTTTGCACATTTAATGTGTGAGTAGTTGCTACATGTTTTGCAGTTTGTATGTTAGTACCCCTGGACTATGACCCTTAGAGCTAATTATGGGAATTATAACACTGTTTTAAAGAAGAAATTTTATCAGAGACAAACGACAAGTGAAAATACTTTAAAATAGGAGCAATAGTGGAATGAGTAATGGTTAATACAAAGTATAAAATACATTTGAAATTGTGTCAATAAATTCATATTGATTTCATTACCTTTTTTTCTTGCTTTTTGGAAAATTCTACTTGTTAACTAAGTGATGGAAATTGACAGCTACATACAAAAACATCAATACAAGCAAATTGTAAGGCAATCCAATAATTAGAATTTTAAAATTTATAAAAATTCATATAATTTTTGGCTGACTATATAGCTGTACAGAATATTCTGAAGAAAATATTTGAATCAATATCTTATGTAGATACAATCTATGAATTTAAACCATGAGGTTTTAGTGATTCAAAATATTTGAATCCATAACTCATGTACACACAATCATGAATTTAAACCATTTAAACTATTTAATAATTCCAATAAAAATACATATGTCTTAATCCTTTCATTTCTGGAAATCTCAGGGTTTTTCGTATATTTCAAAGATAGCTGATGCCTTAGAATGATAGTAGAAATTATATATTAACCATGGAAAGTTATCTTTTTAAGTACTTAAGATGAAAACTATTTTCTTTGTATTATAATTATACAAATCACCTCAAAGTTTTAGTTCACACATGAATAATCTGGCAAATCCAGGATTTTATCAATGCATATCTATTATTTCTTTAGTTTGGTTTAAATGTTATATTCATTTTAAAATCCATCATTTAGAAAATGAAATGGAGCACTGAGGAAAAAAAGCATTCTGAAATGATGGTCATATAATTTCATACTCTGTTTTACTTTTTCTAAATGCTGCATTATGAAGGAAATATTGAGAGTCTAATCAAATATAATTGGTTTCTATGCAGAAATGTAAACTAGGCAAAAACTGAATAAAAACTTACAAAACTCTAAAGTGATCAAGGAATACAGCAACATCTCAGGTTACAAAATCAACACTCATAAATCCTTTATATATATCAATAATAGTCAAGCTGAAAAAATAGTCAAGGACTCTATTCGGTTCACAGTAGTGCCAAAGAAGATGAAATATTTGGGAGTTTACATAACAAAGGATGTGAAAGATCTCCATAAAGAGAACTATGAAACTCTAAGAAAAGAAATACCTAAAGATGTTAACAAATGGAAAAACATAGCATGCTCATGGCTGGGAAGAAGCAACGTTGTTAAAATGTTCATACTACCAAAAGCAATATATAATTTTAATGCAATCCCTATTAAAGCTCCACTGTCACACTTTAAATTCAAAAAAAAAAAAAAAAAAAAAAAAAACACTTCATTTTATAAGGAAACAGAAAAAACCCTGAATAGCCAAGACATTACTCAGAAATAAAAACAAAGCAGGAGGAATTACTCTACCAGATCTCAGACTATACTATAAATTGATAGTGATGAAAACAGCATGGTACTGACACAAAAACAGGTAGATTTATGGAACAGAATAGAGAACCAAGAGATGAACGCAGCTACTTACCGTTACGTGATCTTTGACAAGCCAATTGAAAACATTCAGTGGGGGAAGAGACTCCCTATTTAACAAATGGTGCTGGGTGAACTGGCTGGCGACCTGTAGAAGACTGAAACTGGACCAACACCTTTCACCATTAACTAAGATAGACTCTCACTGGATTAAAGATTTAAACTTAATACATGAAACTATAAAAATACTAGAAGAAAGTGCAGGAAAAAGTCTTGAAGAAATCAGCCTGGGCAAATATTTTATGAAGAGGACCCCCTGGGCAATTGAAACAGCATCAAAAATACACTACTGGGACCTGATCAAACTAAAAAGCTTCTACACAGTCAAGAACACAGTAAGTAACGCAAGCACACAGCCCTCAGAATGGGAGAAGATATTTGCAGGTTATGTCTCTGTCAAAAGTTTAATAACCAGAATCCACAGAGTACTCAAATGTATTAGCAAGAAAAGAACCAGTGATCCCATCTCAGGTTGGGCAAGGGACTTGAAGAGAAACTTCTCCAAAGAAGACAGGTGCACGGCCTAGAGACACATGAAAAAATGCTCCTCATCCTTAATCATCAGAGAAATGCATATCAAAACTACTTTGAGATATCATCTAACTCCAGCAAGATAAGCCCATATAACAAAATCCTGAAACTACAGATGTTGGAAAGGATGCGGAGACAAGGGAATGCTTCCATACTGCTGGTGGGAAGGCAAGCGAAATACGACTTTTTTGGAAAGAAGTTTTGAGAACGCTCAAGGAACTAAAAGTAGACCTACCATTCAATCCTGCAATTCATCTACTAGGTATATAACCAGATGATCAAAAATTATTTTACAACAAAGACATTTACACCAGAATTTCTATTGCAGTCCAATTCATAATAGCCAAGACATGGAAGCAGCACAAGTGCCCATTGACCCACGAATGGATTAACAAAATATGGTATATGTACACCATGGGATACTATGCAGCAATAAAAAAGGAGACTTCACATATTCTATGTTTACCTGGATGGAGCTGGAACATATTCTTCTTAGGAAAGTATCTCAAGAATGTAAAAAAAAATTTCCAATGTGCTAAATACTACTATGAAATGAATATATAACCACCTACACACTCATATGAATGGCAAAACATAACTATAGTCCAGAAAGTAGAATGAAAGAGGAGAGGGAGGGGAGGGGATGGGCAACATGGGAGGAGTGAGGGTATTTGGAGGGATCCTCACCTAATTTGCATAATGCAAATTAGGTACATTTTAAAACTATTAATAAATGAGTATAATTGTGATAGATGACTTACTTACTTCGATATAAGCATTTCACATTGTATATTGAAACAGTACCCTGAACCCCATAAATGCATCAATGCACAAAGTTATGATTTAATAAAAAACAATTAGAAGAAGAAAAAAAAGAAAAAAACAAAAATTGTCTCAAAATAGAATGAATTCAAAGACAAAAATCACCAAAGATTTTGACACATTGAAGCAAGAATTTATAGCCCTCAAAGATCTGAGAAATATGGTAGAATCCCTCAGTAACTGAATGGAGCAGGCAGAAGAAAGTATCTCTGAGAGTGAAGACAAAGCTTTTGAACACTTTCAAACACTCAAGGAGGAAGAGAAGTGGACAGCCAAAGTGGATCATTCCCTGACAGAATTGTGGGACCACTCTAAAAGAACAAGCATTCGCCTTATAAGAAACCCTGAAGGAGAAGAAGATGATCTGAAAGGCACAGATTCTCTACTCCAAGAGATAATAAAGGAGAACTTCCCAAGCATGGCAAGAGATACTGAAATTCAGATAGCAGACAGTTTCAGAACCCCAGCAGGACTAAATGCAAATAAAACATGTTCTAGACACATTGTAATTAACTTTACCAAAGTTAATATGAAGGAGAAAATCCTGCAAGCAGCCAGACATAAGAAAATCATAACCTACAAGAGGAAGAATATTAGAATGACTGCAGATTTCTCTGCTGAAACTTTTCAAGTCAGAAGAGGATGGTTATTGACCTTCAGTCTCCTAAAACCCAAGAACCTTCAGCCCAGGATCCTGCATCCAGCTAAACTGATGTTCATTTATGACAGAGAAGTTAAATATTTTAATGACAAACACATGTTGAAGAAATTTGCCATAACTAAACCAGCTCTTCAGGGTATTCTCAGACCCATCCTCCACAATGACCAGCACAATGCTCTACCACCAAAGTAAACTCATTCTGAAATTCTTGACCAAAACCCAATTTACACAGTGGTGAAATGATTTAAAATGTTCACTGGACTTTCAAAAAACTTGACATCCAAAATATCACCAGGCTTATCAATACTCTCAATTAATGTAAATGGCTTAAATTGTCCTCTTAAGAGGCACATATTGGCTGATTGGATACAAAAAGAAAGGCCAGATATCTTCTACATACAAGAATCTCATCTTACCTTAAAGGAAATAAAGACTCAGGGAGAAGGGATGGACATCTGGAATCCAGGCAAAGAGAAATCAGAAAAAAAGCAGAGGTGGCAATTTTATTTGCAGACATATTAGGCTTTAAAACAACAAACGTAAGGAAAGACAATGGTGGTCTCTTAATATTTGTTAAGGGAAACAATCAACATGATGAGATGTCAATTATTAATATTTATGCACCCAATCAGAATGATCCTCAATTTATAAGGGTGACCCTAACAGACAAGGGAAATTTAATATCTTCCAGCACCATAATAGTTGGAGATTTTAATACTCTTTTGGCAGTGTTGGATAGATCCTCCAATAAGAAAATAAGCAATTAAATTTTGAACTTAAACTTCACCATACAACAATTGAATTTAATAGATATCTACAGAACATTTCATCCTAACAAGGTTGAATACACATTCTTCTCATCAGCTCATGGAATATCCTCCCAAATTAATCAAATCTTAGGTCATAAGTCTAACCTCAGTAAATTTAAAAGTATAGAAATTATTCCTTGTATTTTGTCAGATCATCACACAATAAAAGTTGAACTCAAGAGTGGCACCTGTGTCTCAAAGGAGCGAGGGCCAGTCCCATATGCCAGAGGTGGCAGGTTCAAACCGAACCCCAGCCAAAAACTGCAAAAAAAGAAAAGTTTAACTCAACAATAACAGGTATCTGCATACTCATACAAAGACATGGAAACTAAATCACCTTATACTGAATGATAGCTGGTTTATAAATTAGATTAAGAAGGAAATTTCCAAATTATTGAAACAAAACAATAATGATGACACAAATTATACTGCAAAAGCAGACCAAAGAAGGAAATTTACAACATTGCAAGCCTTCCTCAAGGGAATGGAAAGATAGGAAGTCAATAACTTAATGGGAAATATTAAGAAACTGGAAAAGGAAGGACATTTCAACCCTAAACCAAGCAGAAGAAAAGAAATAACTAAAATTACAGCAGAATTAAATGAAATCAAAAACAAAAGAATTATTCAAAAGATCAAAAAATCAAACAGTTGGTGTCCTGAAAAATTTGACAAAATTGATAAACCTTTGGCCAATCTAATCAATAATAGAAAATTAAAGTCCCAATGAGGTTTGATAAAGGCAAAATAACAACAGACACCTCAGAATTTCAAAGAATCCTTAATAAATATTACATAAAACTCTTTTCTAAGAAGTATGAAAATTGAAAAGAATTTGACCAGTACATGAAAGCAAGCCAGCTTTCTTGATTTAGCCAGAAAGAATTTGAAATGCTGAAGAGATCTATGTCAAGTATTGAAATAACATCAACTATACGAAATCTCCCATAAAGAAGAGTCCAGGACCAGATGGATTCTCACGAAAATTATACCAAACTTTTAAAGAAGAACTAGTACCTATATTACTTAACCTTTTCCAGAAAATAGAAAAATAAGGCATACTCTCCAACACATTCTATGAAACAAATTATCACCCTGATCTCCAGACCAGGAAAAGACCCAACAAGAAAAGAAAATTATAGACCAATATCTCTAATGAATATAGATGCAAAAATATTCAATAAGACCCTAGCAAACAGAATCCAACAGCACATCAAATAAATTATACACCATGACCAAGTGGGTTTTATGCCAGACAATCAAGGCTGGTTCAATATATGTAAATCTATAAATATAATACATCACATAAACAAATTGAAAAACAAAGACCATATGATCCTCTCAATTGATGCAGAAAAAAGATTTTGGTAATATCCAGCATCCTTTTATCATCAGAACACTTAAGAAAGTAGGTATAGGAGGGACATTTTTTAAACTGATAGAGGCTATCTACAGCAGACCTATAGCCAATATTGTATTGAATGGAGTAAAACTGAAACCATTTACATTCAGATCAGGAACCAGGCAAGGTTTCTCACTGTCTCCACTGCTATTTAGCATTGTAGTGGAAGTCTTAGCCATTGCAATTAGGCAAGAGAAAGCAATCAAGGGTATCCATATATGGTCAGAGGAAATCAACCTTTCACTTTTCACAGATGATATGATCATATATCTGGAAATCTCAGGGACTCAACAACAAAACACTTAGAAGTGATCAAGGGATACAGCAGTGTCTCAGGATATAAATTCAATACCCACAAATGAGTAGCATTTATATTTACCAATAATAATCAACCTAAAAAAAAGTCAAGAACTCTATTCCCTTTACAATTATGCCAAATAAGATGAAATATTTGGGAATTTACCTTTAAAAGGTCATGGAAGATCACTATAAAGAGAATTATGAAACTCTGAATAAAGAAATAGCTGAAGATGTTCACAACTGGAAAAACATATCATGATCATCGCTGGAAAGAATCAACATTTTTAAAATGTCCATATTACTGAAAGCAATTTACACATTAAATGCAATCAAAACACCACCATCATACTTTAATGATCTGGAGAAAATAAAACTTCACTTTATATGGAACAAGAATTAACCTTGGATAGTCAAGACATTACTTAGAAATAAAAGCAAAGCAGGAGGAATCACGCTA
>CAUYON010057009.1:0-49267 GCA_963573935.1 Arctocebus calabarensis
ACACCCAGCCATTTTTTGGTTGCAGCCACCATTGTTGTTTGGCTGGCCCGGGCTGGATTCGAACCCACCAGCTCAGGTGTACATAGCGCCTTAGCCTGTTGAGCCACAGGCGCCCAGCCTATGCAGTGTTTTTCTATGTTGTGACTTCTGTTGATCACTTTCAGCAGTTCATCTTTCTGTGTTTTTAGGTCACACATAGTGGTCATTCCAACACCATTCTTCCGAAAGACAATTCACATTTACACCATTATTCAGTTTCTCCAACAGCTTGACTTTCAGTGCCAAACATAAACATAAATGTTTTATCTTTTTTCTCTTTGTCTTATCACTGTAACCCATAGGAGTATCTGCGGGCCTTTTTGACGTTTTCAACAATATCTTTATGCTCCACAGAACAGAGAACAAGCAAAAAACAAAAACAACAAATAAAACCCCCAACCAACCAAAGAAACAAAAAATCCACAGAGTAGTGCACAGAGGTCTTGGAGCCACGTGGGGCATAGTGGAGAACCTGCCATTGGTGCCATTTTCTTCCTCTATGTGATATGCTTGCCTGTCCCCGGGTAGAGTGCAGTCGCATCATTGTAGCTTCTAGAGACTCACGACATCTTGTTTCTTTATTCTCTTTTGATTGGAGAATTTAAGCCATTCAATTTAAAGTAATTACTACTAGTGGGTAAAGATACACTATTGTCATTTTGTTAATTTTTTTTTCTTTTGGGATTCCTTTTTCCTTTCTCTCTTGCTGTTTTTATAATTTGATGATTTTTTTTTCAGTGTTAATGTTTTGTTTCCTTTCTACTATAGACTTTTTTCTTTCTAATTACCATGCAGATTACATAAAACACCTGACTGTTATAATAGATTATTTTAAGCTCAAAACAACTTTTTTTCCACCAGCAATGTACATTTATTGCAAAACAAAACAAAGTACAGAGCAAATCTTTTTCAATCAAGTCCATTTTTCCTAAATCAATTGAGTTTGCTGACTTACTTTCAAGTGAATCTGCCTACTACAAGATGTAGAGTTCTAAATGTTTGCCAAATATTTAATGACCTGATGAAGTAAATGAGTATTATTTTGCCCATTTTACAGATAAAGAAACTGAGGGCCAAGTGGGATGCCCAAGATAATACCCAAGATATACAGATCCAATGGATCTTTTAACCATACTTCCTCCAAATCCCTCTGGGCCGAACAGCACATAGTTAATAGCCTGCCCCTTGCTGACAAGGAGGCAAAAATTGTACTAAATTTCATGACTCTGGGGCCTGGCCTGGAAACCACTGGACTCCAAAAGTCTGAAGAGGCTCCCTCCTAGTTGTACAGCTTTGGGAAAGTCCCTTAACTTCCCTAGACTTCAGTTTCCTTATTTGTAAAATGGGCATAATGATACCGTCTACATCCTTTCCTACTCCTAAGGGTTGTTACGAGCACAAGTATGTAAAAATGCTTCATAAACCATGAAATGTCTGTGTAGACAGGAAATCAAAGGAGAGAAACCAAAGGGCTGCTGTGTGAATGAAGGTGCATTAAAGGAACTGTGGAGGAAGCTGTATGACTTTGGTTCCTGTGGAGGGGCAGGGGGACTGGAGTGGAAGCAGGTTTGGAGTTAAATCTTGAAAGGTTTTAATGTCAGATAATGAGTTGGGATGTTAGTGACAACAGAATGAGAGGACAGGCTACGAAGGGCATCTGTTGCAGGGATCCAGGGTGATGGCAGGGGTGTCTTCAGCCTCTCTGCTGGGCCCTTGCGCTCCTGAGTTTGAGACAGAGCTCCTGGAGACAGGCCCTCTGGGCAGGTGAGAACTCCAGAGGTGTGTAGGGACTTTCTGGCAAGCTTCAGTCAGTGCCTATGAGAGGGAAGCATGGTACAGGAGGCCAGCATTATGATTCTTCCAGAACCTCAGGGAAATCAGAGTGAGAGCCTCTCTTACTGGACGGCTCCTGCCATTTCATGGTAGCCAGCTCATTTGACCCTCCAACAGTCTAGGAAGGAGATAGATTATAATCTTTCCTCCACTCAACCTGCCTTTTCTTCTATCCCTGATGACCTCTAACTGCCTCCTCCCCCAAATCTTCTTGATATTCTTTGCCAGCATTTTACATTGCTGACTTCTCTCTCCCTTGATCCCCAAAAGTTCTCCTTTTCTGCCAGGACTGCACTGTCTCTTGGTCAATCTTTTAACTGATTCTACTTGGGTCCCTTTGCTTATTTCCCTTATTTTCCACATCCTCCAGATTCTATTCTTGGCCTCCTTTTCTCTTTCTAAGAATTCTCCCCCAGTGGCCTCATCAACTACCACTATGAATCCCCACCATGTACTTACATGTCCCAAATTGTGATCTCCAGACTCTGTGTTTCCAAGTTTAGTCTTATCATAACTAAAATTAAACTGATCTCTGCCCACACCCACTGCCTCTTCTCTCACTTCAGATCATGATGTCCAGACAGGGTTCTGTTGTCAAAGCTGTGGAAACATACCTGGTTGGCTTTAGCTGGGAAAGGAGTTGAAGGACAGGACAACTCATGGACCTGAAGGAAAGGCTGAAGTTCCAGGGTCAGAAATAATGAAGGCCGGAGCCCCTTTGGGGAGCTGAGCAGTGGAAGCAAGGGAATGGCTTCCTTATGGCTTGAAGACTGAAGAATGTAATAGAAGAATGTTGCCTACCATGTAGTATTTGTTGAACCTTGAAAGAACTGTACGGATAAGGAAGCTAAAGCCCAAAGAGGATGACGCAACTTCTGTCCCTTCATTGTTTCTGCCATCAGGCTCAAGATTGACTTCTGGGAAGAGAGCATCTTCACATGGTCTTAGCTAGGGGTGAGCAGCACCTCTTCCCTGACAGTCCCACCAAACCTGGAACTCGGTCCTGATAAAAATCTGTCTTGTTTTAAAAAGCTTCCAGAGAACACTTCTTTTCCCCTAAAACTAACCAGGGTCTGAACCTGGAAAAGGGGAGTGAGCTCTGGATGTCCAAAATTACAGCTGTCCATCATACTCCTGCCTAGAAACTCCTGCCTCTTCCATACTCCACTTTTCCTAAACATCTTTCTAATCATTTCCCTGCCCTTATAACTCCTTACTTCTGGTTTCCCCCCCCCCCCAATCCAGTAAACTACTAAAATGGAAATAAGATCAGTCAAGCTGTCCACCCCTCTTCCTGCAACAAAACCCCTTATGGCAATGGCCTTTAGATAAATTTCCTAATACGGTTTACAAGGCCCCTCTCAAGCCTTACCTTTACACAAGGCTTCATTTTCAACCACTCCAGTCCCACTGCTCCTCAAACACACCTCCTTTTGTATATGTTCTTCCTTTCTCCTGTGATGCCTTTCTGACATTCTCTGTCTTGAAGGAGCTCATTCATATTAATCTTTCAAAGGTGGACTTAGATGTCATTTCTTGAAAACTACCTTAACCAGCTAGGATAAGTTAATCTCTGTTTTCTACTCCCTTCACACTCAGTATAGATTTATACATATTATTCCTCTGAACGTGTTTTATTATTGCATTTGTTTACAAGTCTGTCTCTTCCACTAGACTAGAAGGTCCCCTAAGGTAGGACCTGAGTGTTCCTCAGCTTCATTCCCCTGACACTTAGCCCTGGGCCTACTATGCAGCATTTCATGAATCTTAATCTGTACAGATAAGGAAACTGAAACCCAAAGAGGTTAAATCACACTCTTAGTACATGTAACCCCCCAATCAAAATGGATTTGGAGAGAGTTGTGATAAATCAGACGGTGCTTTGTAATCATTTAGGCAGTTGCCAAAGTCTGGGGGTAAAGAGTTGCAACCAGCTATCTGCTTTTGCCCTTTGGGAAAAATAAGGCCCAGCGGGCTCAAAATCAAATGATCAGGAGGGATTTAAGTTAAAGACGAGGAAGACCTTTTTCCTGAGCCTGGCAGACAAAAAAGTAAGCTGACTCAGAACACTTGTACACTTGGCCTCTGAAGGCTTTAAAAACAAGATAGACTTTATCAGGATTTACTCAGAATTCCCGTTAGAGGTGGGCAAATAAATGGCTAAGTTGACTTCTGAAGAGTCTGCTTCTTGAGCAGGGCCATGAAGAGCAGACAAACCCGTTAGAAGACTTCAGTTCCCATGGAGCTCAAGGTTGCTTGGGGGAGGGGGAGACGGATGAGGGAGCCTCCCTAATTAAGCCTCTACCCATGAGCGAATGTGAGGCTAATAAGGCGGCCCCATTCCCGGGCACCTCCACACCAAGCCAGCCGGTCTGCCTGTTTATTGCCCTTATGGAGATCATTAATGCCTCCTGACACTGAGGTCACTCCCAGGGTCAATCCCGAAGCCGGTTCTGCAAAACAAGGGGAAATGAACTTCCCAGCACATGTGGCTCAGGCTTGGCAGGGAGGGGGACGCCGGTCATCCCACACCTCAGTTCTGGGAGAGATCAGCACCCCAGGCTGTCGGACCCCCCAAAACAATCCCTGTGCCCGTGTTGGACTCTGAGGGGTGGTCCTGGAGAAGGATGGAGTGGAGGCCCTTGTCTGGGCCGGGACAACCCCCACTGAGGCTGTCCCAACCAACAGACGGACACTAATCCCCTGGCGACGGACTGGGCTGGTGTCTGGGAACTGCAGCTGCAACTCGACAGGGGCCAGGCTGCAGGCTGCAGGTGGCGGGAAGGCTCAGGCCCGGTGGCCACGTGGGCGCCAGCCTGGGCCTCAGCTCCACCCTCGCCCGCTTCCCCCTCAGTGATTGGGCCCCTTGGTGCTCCAGAATCCAAGATGGCGGAGAGGGGCGGGGTTCCAGGCCGATCAGAGCTACGATTGGTGAAACTCAGACTCTGTGAGCTGAAGGACAGGCTCAGTAGCCACCCAGGGAGCTCCTGGTGGTAATGGGTGCCACCTTACCTCACACTTAAACAACTCAGGTAGCTTCACACATTCCTGTCCCGCAGGCTGGAAAGGACCAAAGTGGGAACAGGGAACCTTAGCCCTTTGAGCAGGCCCTTTACCAGTCAGGGGCATCTTCCTCGGTAATGACCAGAACCAAGACACAGTCCTTACCGGCCCAGCAAGAAGAAGGGAAAACCTCCAACTAGCTGGGAGGAAATCAATAGGATTATGAGGTTAATGCCAGAGCAGGCTGAGTGACAGTTACCAAATAAATGATCCCAGGAGGACATGGCTGGGGTTAAATGAGGCCCAATAAATAAAGGAACGTGTTCAAAGGAGAAACTTCAGAAAATGCAAGACGGCCGTGTGGGGGTCGGGCCTAGGAACTCCTTCCTGTCCTCCCCGTCTAGGGCCTACGGAGTCTCCTGAAGGAGCCACAGTCCTGAGCCTGCTGCTAGGAAGCGACAGTCTCGGGTCTGCACCCCGTTCGGTGCCAGTGCCGGCACAGCTCCAGGGCATAGCTATCCTCGGACAGCTGCACCCTCCCCCACAGCTTTGGGGACTGAGTGAGGGAATGGAAACTCTTACTGTGGAGGTCTGACCAGTTAAGAGAGCTCCAGCGTGCCTCTGGCTCCTTAGAGAAGGAACCCACTGCAGCAAGAGGGCTTGAAGCTAGGTGTTAGGAGGCACTTCCCAAACAGTAGATAGCTGGAGGAAGCTTGAAGACCAGAAAAAATGTCCCCTAGGCTTCAGCTCAGCATCTAACCGTGAAATCTGCTCGAGAAAGGTTTCGGTCACTGAGCAGTGAGTAAGAGCCCTTTTCCAGTTTCTTTCAGACCTTCCCACTGATGCCTACATCAAGCTTCTTTCCATTTCCTTTTCTACTGTGCTACCCCTTATTAGAGTTGGGGAATGAAAAATCCACGGCTGAAGCACAAAAAGCAGCTGTAGGTGAGTGGGTACAAGGCTGCTGGGGGATGTTTGGAGGAGAGACCAGGGATAAGAGGAGGGGCATTGGGATTGAGGGGGCACCCAGGAAACTCCAAGACACAGCTTCTTGGGCCTGTGAGTGGAAAAGAGACTTGAGCTGGGTACAAGCTGAGGAAAGGGCCCTGTGATATGGGGAGGGGGACAAGGTACCAAGATGTGCCTTTTGTTCATTTGGGAAACATTGAGCATTGTTACCATGAGTCATTTGGCTTTGTGTTTGTATGGCACCTACATCATAACAAATCAGACTCTGGGAAGGAGAGAGTATAGTATTCTGAGTGCTCTGTGCCAACCTTACAGTGTTTCTCTTCCCATCCAGGACTGGATTGCTTCTGGGGCAGTGGGCTTGTGCCCAAGTACATGGGGTGTAGAGCAGGAGCAGAAGGTTCTTTCTCCAGTGACTGGTTATAGAGAATGTTATGCCAGATGAAAGCACATTTTTCCTTATCTTGACTTGTGTCTGATTTAGTGAGGAATTTGCCTTTTTTGGCCAATGCTGTGTTCTCAGCTAGAAAGGGCCCTCAACAGCATCTTTGCACATGAAAAGCTTATAGTAGAGTCTGTGTGAACAATGCTTTTCAGTCTTTCAGAATGTCCTGGTGAATGAGCAGCTCACCCCCCATGAGTTCTGTCTTTCTTCCAGTGAGTAGCTTGGTGACTCAGGAAGAGACAAAGCCTAGTGTTCTTGGGACCATAAAGGATGTTGGAGGCATTGCTCTTTTGGAAATCTAGAGAGAGAAATGCTTAAGTCTTTGGTCTCTGGGTGGATATTTTATTTTTTAGAACATAAACGATAATAATATTGAAAAGGTGATCTTGGGCTCTAGAGTCCTATAGGTCCAGTGACCTCTTTTCTTTCTGTGAGACCTTGGGCAAGTCGTACTTATAATAATGATACTAGCATTTGAGTGTCACTATGTGTAAGACATTATGTTCTCTCTGTTATCTCTTTTTTAACAAATGAAACCTTCAAAAGCATAGGGCATTGGAGATCCAGACTAATTGGCTTCAAAGACTAACTTCATTTTCTGGTTGTATGACTGTGGGCAAATGATCTGACCTCAGTTTCTTCATCTGTAAAACTGGGTTTATGATATTACCCACTGGATAAGATGGTGAGGCTGAAATGAGATAAGGCACATAAAGTTCTTAGATTCCTGCTGGGCACATGGTAGATGCTCAATAAATGTTATCCTTTAAGGGACTTTTGTCCATGTGACATCACTTCCTCCTCTCTACCACCCTATGAAGTGGCTGTTATCCATGAGGAAACTTAGCCTTAAAACTGGTCATGCTCTAGGTCCCCTCTGTAAACAGCCTACTGAGGACCTGAATTCAGGTTTTTAAACTTAAATTCCAAGGGTCTTTTTTTTTTCAAGACAGATGTTGCCCTCAGTAGAGTGCTGTGGCGTCACAGCTCACAGCAACCTCAAACTCTTGGACTTAAGCAATTCTCTTGCCTCAGCCTCCCAAGTAGCTGGGACTATAAGCGCCTACCACAATGCCCAGGTTTTTTTTTGCAGTTGCCACTGTTTTAGCTGGGCCTGGTTTGAACTTGCCTACCCACTGAGCTACAGGCACCACCCCCAAGGGATTCATGCCTATAATCCTAGCACTCTGGGAGGAGGAGGCAGGTGGATTGCCTGAATACCTGAGCTCACAGGTTTGAGACCAGCCTGAGCCAGAGCGAGACCTTGTCTCTAGGAAAAAAAAAAAAAAGCTGGGCTTTGTGGCAGTAGCCTGTAGTCCCAGCTACTTGAGGCAAGAGAATTGCTTGAGCCCAAGAGTTTGAGGTTGCTGTGAGCTATGATGCCACAGCACTCTACCAAGGGTGACAAAGTAAGACTCTGTCTCTAAATAAATAAATAAATTCTCTAACTTAGGAATATTTTTGCATCTAACACAACCCTAGTGGATAAATCTCCCCCAGATAGGTAGTAAAAAAATAAGTATGTATTGTAGAGAAGTCTTACTGGAGGAAATGGAAGTAAGAGTTTAGGAACATGTAGTATAATAGGGTGGCAGGGGGAACCTGACTTTCTGCAGAGAACCGACCTACAAATGAGGACTCTTGACCAGAAGTCTAGATCATTCAGGCTTTACAAAACCCAGATTTGAAAATTCACTCTTACATCTCTGAAGTGTCTCCAATGCGTGTTACAGGTGGAATTCCCAGTTGGTGGATCACTACCTCTAACCTCAGTCCCAAAGGGGCTCAGACCAGCCAGCCTCAGCCAGGTCAGGGATCGGGACAGCCCAGTCCTCAGTTCTTTCTAACTGGAAGTCTCCTAATTCCCCCAGGTGGGAGAAGGGCAGGAAGGCCAGGGTGAGAGGTCGGGTGAGCAGACTTACACCTGCAGTATGAGGGAAGCACCTGCAGAAGCAGCAGCTGCCACTTCCACCCACCCTCTTCCCTTCAATCCTCCAGCCTCCTAGAGTGAGCTCAAGCTCCTGCCCTGCCCAGCTCTCCTGAGCTCGCTAATCCCAATGGGATTTGGGGGGAGGAATCTGGAACCACAATTTGGGGCTACTGAGTGACTAAAGAAAAACCACAGGGGACAGGTATATTCCCTGCTGCCTCTTCCATCCTTTCCCTTGTGGAGGCTGACTCGGGATCCCAGGCTTCAGACCGTTGCACTCACAGAATAGCAAACGCGGAGGGGCTTTCCTTCCTGGGTTCGGCTGGGAAGGCCTGTGCACGTGCCAAGGACACACAGACACTTAGATATGTCTCTTCCATCACGTGGTAGTCACTCAGCCCTGAGGTGGGACCTTTATGTATGTCTCAGGATTATATTTGCTGTAAGTAATAGAGATCCAGACCAATGATGAAAAAAGTCGGGTTTATTTTTGCCGCGTTAGAAGAAGCATGCTGGTGCTGGTTTACCTGGTCAGTGACGCACAAGGAAACCGGGCTCTTTCTATCCTTTTGCTCTTATATCATTAGTATATTATCTTTCATCTTTCTTGCCTAAAGATCTCTAGCATAGTGATTTTCATTTTTTTCTTGTTCATTTGTTTTGTTTTGAGACAGAGTCTCACTATGTCTCCCTCGGTAATGTGCCCTGGCGTCACAGCTCACAACAACCTCCAGCTCTTGGGCTCAAGCGATTCTCTTGCCTCAGCCTCCCAGGTAGCTGGGACTACAGGCTCCCGCCACAGCGCTCAGCTATTTTTGGTTGTAGTGGTCATTGTTGTTTGGCAGGCCCAGGCTGGGTTTGAACCTGCCAGTTCTGGCATATGTGGCTGGTGCCCTAGCCGCTGAGGTATAGGCACTGAGCCAAGAATAGTGATTTTTCAAATGGTATGCTGTGGCACACTGGTATGCCCTGAGAGGATCTTAGGTGCTGTGAAAATTTTAAAAGATCATTAATTAAATTTTTTTGAAAGAAATTCAATGCACAGTAAGTATATTCTTTTTTTTTTTTTTTTTTTACTCTTTTTTTGATCAACATAATTTAAGTGTGCCATGGAAGTTTAACTACAGGTTCAAGTTTTGGAGAAAAATAAATTGATCTTATTCTTTTCTCCACAGGCTGTTATTAAAAAGGTTGAAAAACACTGCCTTAGAGAAACTCCAAGGATCTCATCCAAAGGGGAAAGAAAGACTGTGTCTTTTCCTTTAGCAAGAAAGCACAGTATTTGCCACAAGCTTTCTTCCCTCTCATCTTGTTTTGGTCTCATTGGCCAATATTGGATCACATGACCACCCCGGGCTACAAGGGAGCCTGGGAGAGCAGAGAACAGGACCTCTGTGATTGGCATAGAGTGGTGATTCCCAGCCTTGCCTGGAACTCCTGGGCCCCTGAGTAGCTGGGGCTACAGGTGTGCCAATAAGCCTGGATTTGGCTCTACTCTCAAAGATTCTGACTTAGTTGATCCAGGTTTGGGCTTGGCACTGGTATTTAATAAGTGCTTCAAAAATCTAGATTTGGGAGTTTTGAAAAAAAATATAATTGCTTTTTACTACAGTGTGGTGGCATCTCAAGTAGTTACCTTCAGCGAAATCCACCTTAGGCTCTGGGTACACCACCTGACTGTGCTTATCCCGTGGCCCCTGCTCCCTCTGGGATGGATTATTTAGGTGGTTAATTAGTTTGCAGGTCATTCATTATGAATTTGCAGTTAATAGCTAGTTGGCCATAGCATGGTTAATTGTCCTTTCCCCCCATTTATGTGTCTGGCACGTAGTAAGCACTTGATAGTATTTCTTCGGATGAATGACATAAAATAGAGATGAACTTGGAGTTAATTTAGTACCAAATGAGACAGAGGCTGTGACACCACTTTGTAAATGGTGAAACACTGTTCAGATAAAATAATAGAAGCTTACATGAAAAACTACTTTAAAATTTAGGGTCAGGACAAAGTTTACTCCTCCACTGTTTTCACCTTTCTGAAATGGAGAACTACCATTTTGCCCCATTGCTGGTAAGTCAGATTTTACACTCAATGATAAATAACTTTGTCAGCATTTAGTGGTAGTATATATGTTTTCTCCTTTTTCCTTAATCCTAATTTGTCTTTCTACTTGTATTTTTATTAGCCAATTTTGGTTATAAACTACATTAAGCCTTTCTGGGAAGTGGAAAGGAGGATAAAAATAAATTTTAAAAATACTTGGGAACTAATTTTGATCAACCACCTACCACATGCCAAGCAGTTACATGCATTGTTTTAGGCAATCCTCTCAATAAGCTAGTAGGTTGGTGGCATTTTCCCATTTTATGTTTGTGTTAAGGGACTTGCCCAAGGTCATACAGCTGCAAAATGGTGAGCCTTGGCCTGACCCTAAATTTTTATTTTACTTTTTTTGTAGAGACAGAGTCTCACTTTATCGCCCTTGGTGGAGTGCCATGGCGTCACACAGCTCACAGCAACCTCCAACTCCTGGGCTTAGGTGATTCTCCTGCCTCAACCTCCCAAGTAGTTGGGACTACAGGCACCCGCCACAACACCCAGCTATTCTTCTGTTTTGCAGTTCGGCCGAGGCCGGGCTTGAACCCTCCACCTTCGGTATATGGGGCCAGCACCCTACTCGATGAGCCACAGGAGCCACCCCTGACCCTAAATTTTAAAGCAGTTTTTCATGAAAACTTGTACAGTGTTTCTCCATTTACAAAGTGATGTCACAGCCTCTGTCTCATTTGATGCTATATTGACTCCAATTTCATCTCTATTTTATGAATTCATTCATTTGAAGAAATATGTATCAACTGCTTACTATGTGTGAGAGCCACATTTCAAAACCAAGGTCAGTCTGATACCAAGCTTGAGCACTTTCCCCTAAATCAACCCAAATCAGAGCGATATGCTTAGATACTTTTACAGCCAATTATTTGTCTAGCTGGTCGAAGAGGGTTTTTGTACTTTGAACTCCTCATAGCAGTTTTGGAGAAAAATAAATTGATCTTATTCTTTTCTCCACAGGCTGTTTATTGGCAAACATTATACTTCATCAGTTATAAGCTACTCTATTATTTTCCATACCACTAAGAAGAAAAAACACGGCTAATTAGAAGATGACAACATGGACCAGAAGGTACATCTCAATTTCACAGAGGTCAAAATGTAAGAAATGTACTGCTTAGAATCAATGAGAGGAGGCATTCCCGTGGAACAATGGAGAACGTGTGTACGTAATCTCTCTCTTACCTGCTTGCTGGCAGGTTTGCCCCTTTCCTTTTCACTGCCAAAACCTTGCCTGTCCCTTCCATTTCTCATTTCCCCACATCATCATGGGTCAGTTGATGTTGATTTGTCTCCCATGAGTCTCCAGAAAGGCTCGCACTTATAGGAAGTCTCCAGTCTAGTTTTTAAAAAGATCTGCACTATCTGGTCTCATTATGAGCTTCCTCCAAGGACAGTCAACAAATTCTGTCTAGAGTCTGGCCTAACTCTAGTCTTCCCATAGTACCTGGTGGTTCACTGGCCTTCCTGTTCACCATCCCACACAATAGTCCATTGGTCTATTTATTCTATCTGTTTGTAGATTGGTCTACACTACTATTTATGTGCAAGGGATTTCCCTTCAGGATGCTGGAGAGGGCCTAGGAGGGAGCTTGGGAGTAGATGTTGAGGCCATGTCATCCAGGTCTCCCTGACACTGGAAACACAACTCCCCAGGCATCTCCTGAAACAGCAGGGCCTCCCCTTTCTCCACTCCAGGAGAAGGCAGAGTTGGGGGAGGATCAGGCTTCTCCATCCCTCTTAGATCTTACTTCCCTTCCTTGGTTTGGGACTCCCTGAGAGGAGTCATGAAGAGAAGATGGGGGTAGTGGGATCCGGTGCTGCTGGGGGTGACAGGGACTCTTGGGCAGGATTACAGGCTCCCACTAGCAGCAGCAGCGGCACCTGGTTTTCCAAGTTGATTCCTCCTTTGGGGGTGTGGGGTGGGGGTGAGAGGTGAGGGAGGGCATCACTGGTAGCTTTCCATTTCCTGGCATTAGAAAAAGGGAATTTTCCTGTCCTGTTCTCTTCAATCTAATTTTGAGGTCAGAATCTGGAAAGGAAGGGAGGCTGACTGGAGAGGTTGGGGACACTAGAGGAGGGAGGGGTGCTAACTTGGGATCCTTATTGACAGGGGAGGGATGCTAACCTGGGACCCTTATTGACAGGGGATTCTGGGACTTACAGGATGGTGGGCAGCCCTATCCTTGCCCCGTATGTTGGGTATGTGGCAGGCTGTGAGGCTGGGCAGTAGACTGAGGTCCACGTGCCTCATAGCTGCAGGGTCCTGTGGGGAGTTACAGACAGACACAGAGGTAAGTGGAGACAGGGAGTCAGAGCCTGGACAGGCAGGTCCAGGCGGCAGAGTGGGCTTCCCTTTCTGGCACACCAAGGCTGAGGCCAGTCTGGCTGGGAGCGGTACGTGCCCCGGTCTCCCCTTCCTAGGCTAGGGCCCACATTGGGCTTCCTCTTCAGCACTCCAGGATCTCAAGGAGCTGCCGGCGGCGGAATCCTGGCCTTAGGCCGCAGTTTCCCCAAGAGGCCCTGCCAAGCCTGGCACCTTCCAGCTCTGCTTGGTCTCCATCAAGGCCTGAGCCGAGACGCGGCCCAGCATCTCCCCGCCGCCGCCGCTCCATGCCCGGCCAGCAGGCCTCCTCCCTGCCCGCGCAGGGCCTGCCTCTGGTGACCTCCGCAACCACCTCCCAGCCAGCACCCGCTGCCCCCTGGGCCAGGACGAGGAGAGCGGGTGAGCAGAGGGTCTGTGCCAGAGAAGGCCGTCCCGGAGCCTGTAGGTGTGAGGACGTGTGGTGGGCATGGTAGCTAAACCGAGAGTGGGCCTATGCGGCGCGTGTGCGCCTGCGACCCCAGAAACCGGCTCACAAATGACCCGCGTGCACGGCGGGGAGCTGGTTTCGGAGAGGGAGTGTGTGCGGGCGGGGAGACCGCGGCCCAGGGCCGTGCAGGCCCCGGTTCGGAAGCGTGGAGCGCCCCGGGCTGCGGGCACAGCGGGGCCGGGCGAGCCGTCTTCGTTGTTGAGCCCCGGCTGGGCGCTGCGCGCTGCGCGGCGGCCGGGCCGCTCGCCCTCTCTTCTCGCCTCTCTAATCTAAACCATGCGGGGCTTCCAGCCCCTGCCCGGCCGGCGGGGCCGAGGGCCGCGTGGAGGGTATTGGGCTGCGCAGTGGAGGAATAGGCGGCTCGCTGGGGGCTCGGGGTCCCTGGGGCCGCGGAGCCTGGGGACCCTGTAGCCTCCCTCCCCGGGGGGCAGCGGGCGCGGACTGATTGACAGCGGCGACGTCACCGGGGGTGGGGGGTGGCCCCGGAGGGAGGGAGGGAAGAGGAGGGAGCTGAGGCCCCAAAGTGCAGCCTTGGAGATCAAGGGCCCGCTCCAGAGCCGGGATGTGTCCGGCCCCGAGGGCACGGCCGGCTGCGGGGCCCTGACCCAGCTGCGCAGAGCCAGAACCCTGGCCGTCCCGCGCCCTCGCTCCTCGGACCTGAGCCTGCAGCGGACCTGGGGCAGCTGGCGCCTCCGCATGCGGCAGCTCAGTTAGGGTGAGTGTCTGTTCCAGCCGGATGGGGATGAGCTGGGTGTGCGGGGCTGGGGCCAAGGGGTCCAGGATTAGGCTGCAGGGTTGAGGACGATGAGCTGGAAAGGGGTGAGTAACACCACCGAGGTAAGAACCTCGGGGCAGTCAAGATCGCAGGGAAGACAGCTCTGGGCTCGCAGCTGCAGCATCTAAGGTCGCCCCGCCGCCTCGGCCGACAACCCAGGGTTGGAGCTCGAGCCTGCTCTCAGTAGTCGGGTCTAGGAACCCAGGAGCGTAGACACGACAGCGCCAGCACCAAATGAGCAAAGTTAAACCGTGACAGGCAGAGTGGTGGCCTTGAAATTGGTTTTCAGGATGTGAAAGGCCCAGGAAGAGGGCCTGGGTATTGGCGGCGAAAATCGAAAATCGATGTAGCAATGTGAGTGATCATAAAACGCGACTTCCGAGTCTTTGATGCAACAGAATTGTTAAAATTAAAGCAAGGAACATTATATATAAATAACGATTGAAGAACAAAAATTATCCGAATATGAGCAATCATCATGGAAACAGGGCTGAGCGGCATAACTGATACAACGCTTGGACCCTAAAATAATAAAATAACTTTCAGAGTTGAGTCAAAATAGTTATCACAATTTTGAAAGGATTGAAGACAAAGTGATTGTACATGTAGGAACAATGTAAGCACTATTGTATTAAAATCAATAGCAATAGTGTAACATTTAATAATAATGTGATAGATTACTAAGTTGTAAGAAACCGCAGGAAAAAAAGCCAAGCATTGAAAATTATTATTAAGGGAAATCCCATTAGTAGTAGTGATAAAATACTATCATATAATGCATTACTGATACTATATTTAACTATTAGACATATTAACTAATTTTTAAGAGCAATACTAATATAAGTAAAGACATAGTAACAGGAATTGCTGGAATAATACGACAATTTATGAACAAGGTATTTGTAGTCACAACATTATAAATAATGGTTGAGTAATAAGGAGTATTGTACTAAAGTGATGAAAAATAATTAGAGTATTAAAAGCTACAGCAATATTACAAAGTATGACAAAGTAACAAAAAGTAATGATGTGATGAAAAATAACTAGCAAATTAAGATCTGTAACATTACAAATAACGACAAAGTAACAAGATATTGCTGTGATGTGATGAAGAAGGATACCTGGAGTATTATAAACAATTCTAACAAAACAAATTATGGTAAGATAAGAAGAATTATAAGGATGTGAAAAAAATAAGCATGAATTTTGAGAACAATTATAAGTTATAGTAAATAACAAGGTATGAACACGGTTGACAAAGTATAAACAGAATGAATGGAAACATTTAAGAAATACAGAATAAAAATTAAAAATAACAATGGAAACATTTAAGAAATACAGAATAAAAATTAAAAATACAATAGATTTACATGACCTATTGGAATATTATATCTAATTATCTAGTTATTGGTAATAGGAGGCCCCGGACTGACGGAGCAAAGACAGGAAAGCAACAACATGTTAAATAATGATAATTTTACAAAACAAACCAGTACTTTAACCATATAGTACTAAAGGTAAAAAGTAGTAATAATTCATGTGATCGGATAAATATTCCTAGTTACTGAATTGACCAGAATCCTACTCTGATAGCAGGAATAATTAAAAATAGTACAAAATGTTAACAATTCCCCCAGTGCAAGAGAAATATCACCAGCAACCTAAAAGTGCAAAGAAAAATTCTTTCCTCCTGGGAGAATAAGACAGCTGCAAGCTATGGACCCAATCGCAAAGGGCGCAGAGCCGGCGTGCTGCGCCCACGGAGGGGTCGAAGGGAAGCCCGGTGAGTGCGGACCTTGGCGCTCGCAGCGTGCGGGACCCAGTGCAGGCGTCGGGGTGCGCTGGAGCTCGAGGTCCGAGGGGACCGCGGGAACCGCTGCTCCGGGCCAGTCCGGCTGGAAAAAAGGAAATTGGCGAGGAGCTTTGGAGAGTAAGCTGTCGCGAGGTCAGGATGTGGCTCAGGGACCAGAGAAAGGAAGAGTTGCACCCTGAGGCGGGAAAGGAGAGCACCGCGCAGGCCTGGTCCTCAGTCTGAGCGGCGGGGCCGGCATCAGTGCACACGGCCGAGGACGAGCTCTGCACCGGGCAGGACTACGTGCGTGCCCGGCGGCGGGAAGCAGGAGGGTTCCGTTCCATGGCTGTGGGTGTGACGAGTGCCCAGCAGAGGACCCAGTGGCTAGGCGGGCAACTCGAGCTCGAGACAGCCCCTCCTTCTGGGCGCCACGGCCCCCACACCTGGGACCAGAGAATCTGGTGCGGGCTGGGCACCAGATACAGTCGGAACCAGCGCCTAGGTCCCAGCAAGCAGCTGCCCTAGTCAGGCAGCGTTCCCTGTTTGGGTGCTCCTGGGTTTCTGAGTTTGGGCCCGAACCACACGTGGCCTGAGGAGGGTGCTGGTGCTGGACATGTCCGGAGAGCCTTGCTAACTGCCAGCTGTGGCGACGGCGCTGTCAGCCTTATCTTTATGGGTTTTTCCCAACCCAGGCTGGCCCTGGCCTCTTTTTATCTCCTCGGTTGCACTTGGCTTGTTTACTTTGCGAGGCCTGGGAGCAGAAGTCCAAACCCAAGATGAGAAGGCCAGTGAAGAGGGTGGTCAAGCGGCCTGAGCCTTGGGATGCTCAGAGAGAAAAGGAACAGGACAAAGGTGGGACATTCTGCCACAAGAGAGGCAGTAAGACATACAGAAAGCCCCACCAGAACTTGCCCAGATCCAGAAGAATGGAGAAGAGCAGGGAGGTGGGACGGGGAAGCAGAGATAGGGCAGGTTTGGACCCCTGAGGGACAGTGGACAGGGCTGTCCTTTCAGGCCGGGCTCTCACCCTGCTATCCCAGGACCAGCTCTGGCCCATGAAGAAGTCCTGACACTTGGGGACATATAGCTGTACTCTGAAGCAGGACTAGGCTTTGAAGCAGACCCACCCTGCTGGCCTGGTCTTCAGCTGGTAAGGGTCTGGGCCTAAAAGCCCTTTGGAGCTAAAGTGTGAGTAAAGGAACCACTGGGTGCCAATGAGACAAGGCAAGGCTGGGGAGGCTCCTGGCCAGTCTTGGATCTGAGTGCGTGGGTGAGTAGGATGCAATGTGAGGGTGCTGTGCCCACTTGTGCCAGTGGGAAGAGGATGACTGGAGTGGGAATGTGTCAGAGTGAAAGCCAGTGGTTCAGGAAGTCTATGTGAATGGTGAGCGGTTGGGTGAGTAGCAGCCCTCAATGGCTGCCCAGCCCCAGGTCCCCTCTCCAAACAGGTATGGAGCTTCAGGAGCTTGGTCCCTGCCCCCCTGGCCTGGCTTTCCTCTCTGGTATGCCCAGGAAGTAGCTTGGCTGCCCTGAGCCAAGAGTGAGATCTGGACCCCAGTTATTCCAAAGCAGTCAACAAGACCCAGGCCTCACTCCAGTGGAGCTCAGGAGAAGGGAGGGAGTCGGGGTGCAGCTGGGGCAATGCCGAGAGGGCGGTCCTTCCCCTAGACCTACTCATCCCACATCCCCACACCCAGGGGCAGGCAGACATTGAACGCACATCAGAGCCTCCCAGGTCCAGACCCGGAGGGAGGAGGCGAGGGTCCTGCCCTCCCCCGACGCTCCCTCCCCCAGCTCTGGAGGGGGCGGGGTCCACGTGGGCCAGGGAGGCCTCCACCCGCACGAAGTCCCAGCTTGGCTGGAGAGGGCCGTGGGGCCTTTGGCTAGTGTGGACTTGGGCAAGTGACTCCGTGTGTGTTGTGCCCGCAGGAGATGCTGCAAGATAAGGGCCTGTCGGAGAGCGAGGAGGCCTTCCGGGCCCCGGGCCCAGCGATCAGCGAGGCCACCGCCACAGCCAACGCCCCTGAGCCGGCGCTGGCTTCTACAGGCCTCGGCGGAGCCGCGCTAGGCAGCCCCCCGGGCCCGGGCACCGACGTCGCCGCGGCAGCTGAGCAGGTGAGCTTGCGCCAGCCTTCGGGTAGAGGTCGGACTTCACGGCCGCCGCAGGTGTCCATCATTCCGTCCAACTGTGAGCAGGACTCCTCTCAGGTGAACCTGGCAGTGTCCCCAACTGTCTGCGTGTTTGTTGTCTACTGGGCAGGGCTCGCTCTCTCTGCCTTCGGGGCCCTTCTCCACTTCGAGCCCTCGGGGCGACTCTGGAGTTAGCGCGTGTGAGAAAGAGACCCCTGGGGCAGTTGAGCGAGCGCAGGCCAAGTGTGCTGCACCCACGACTCTGAGAGTGGGGTGGGATGCGGCGACAGCCTGGGCCCTGGCGGGAAGAGCCAACCCCGTTGGGGACGCCAGGCCCGGGAGCCGCTGCGGGGCTCCTAAGCTGTGAGGGGACGTCGCGGACAGGTTTTACGGTGATCACCAGTAGATCTCAATGAAGGACATCTGTGCAGATCCGTGCGCACTGTCTGCGGCGTGCGTCTGGCTGAGGGTGTGCGAGCCTGTCTCTCCCCGTGTCTGCGCGTCTGCCCGCAAGCCTGTGGTTATGCGCGGCCACAGAAGGCTCCGTGTGTGTGCAGTGTCGCCTGCCCTGGGCGGGTGACTAGGTGTCCTCCGCAAGCCCATCTGTAGATGCAGCTCTGAAAGAGGAGTTTCAGCCACTGATTAATTTTTTAATTGACCAATAGTTTGAAATAATTTTGCGATTTAAAATTGACCAATAGTTTGAAGTAATTTTGTGAAACGAAATCTTGAGTCCTGGGCTCCTACGCTGGCTTGGTTCTGCGCGGTTCTTCAGGTCCGAGTCCTTTCCTCGGGCTCCGAATAGAGCCATGGGCCAGGCAAACACGAGTCCCCCTCCCTCCTATCCCCAGACCATCGAGAACATCAAGGTGGGGCTGCACGAGAAGGAGCTCTGGAAGAAGTTCCACGAGGCGGGCACGGAGATGATCATCACCAAGGCGGGCAGGTCAGCACTGGAGATTCACTCCTGGAGATGGCGGGTGGGCTCCCTTAGACGTTCTCTAGGTCCAAGCTGGAGGAGTCTGTAGGAGTCCCTTCTGCCACGCAGGTCTCAGGGCCACATCCCACCCCAGGCTGGGACTGGGCTGCCAAGGCCTGCCAGAGGCCACCCCAGCAAGGGTGCTGGGAGGTAGGGTTGGGGGAGGGGCAGCGCTATGCAAATGAAATGCAAACAAGGATCACTTTACCTTAAGTCCCAACACCGGAACTTTGGACCCCCTGAGATGCTGCTTAGTCCTCCTGCCCAGGGAACCTATGGAGTTTCTCAGAATTTCATTAATTGGGGAGATAGAGATACCCCTCAGCAGATAGGGAAAGGGAGCTATTCAATTTTCATAATTCTTCAGGAGTAGCTCAGACCCCAAGTCTCTCCCCCAGGGGCACCGCTCCACTTTTTCCAGTCCAGTCTTTGGCACAGGAAGGCACTACCAATGGGCTGTGTGTGTGTTGTTTGGGGAGCAGCTCTGGGGTGGCTGCCAGAAAAAGATGATTTATAAAGTGGAAACATCTTTAAAATGCACTGGTGTCTGTGGGAGAACAGGGAGAAGAGGGTGAGAGGAGCAAGATGCAGAGAGATTCGCTGGGGCAGTGTGACTGGGGTGGGGCAGGTTGGCAAAGAGAGCGGTTGTCAGGTGAAGGGGGATTGCTGTAAACACAGACAGAACCCGGAAAGTTCAGGTTTAGGAACCTCCTCCCCACCCACTCTGCCCCCTCACGTACACACCATTGATTTCGGTCCCAGGGGACAAGGTGTGAAGAATGTCCTTTTGCCTGGCTATGGCCCGTAATTGGGCTTTTGGAAGAAGAAGATGGTGAAGCATCAAGGGCCAGGGATTTAGAGGAGTCCAGTTCCAACTCAGCACTTCCATCTGTGCAACTCCTAGATGAGATACTTAGGGGTCTCTACCCATGTCCCCTCCATGTGTGAAGGAACAGGTTCTGATTCATGCAGTTGTATGTAAAGCCCCAAGCATAGCCCTGGCACATGTAAGCACAGAAGACATGCTAGCTGATGATAATGAGAGAAGTCTCTGGCACCCACTCAGCATTTTCTTCTACTCTTTAGAGAACTCAGCTCTGCTTACCAAACAGCTTAGGAAATGACAGGCTATTCAAAAGAAACAAAAAACCGGGGTTTGCTATGTGCAGAGTTGGGATGCTGTGGTCCTCCTGGTGTCTGCTCACTGGCGGGCCTTGTAAAGCTTTCATTGTTTTGTTGAGGGAGGAGGAGGTCAGGACTCTTGGTCACCCTCATGTCTTAGCTGGGGACAACTCACATCCATACCCAAGACCTTTATCAGGGAAGAAGCAGGCTGATTTTAGGGCCTGAGTTCAAGGCATTTGGGAGATGAGATGGGGAAGGAGGATGCATTGAGGGGTTGGCAGGGGAGTGCTCACTGGGGATGGAGGAGGCGGGCCGGGTGTCACAAGCCTTGCCTCTTCCTAGCTGTGTGCACTTGGGCAAGTTGCTAAATCTCCATAGCTCAGTGGTGTCCAATGAATGGTGACTGTAAGCCTGCCCGCTGGCCTCCTTATCCGGCTGCTGTGAGACACAGCCCAGGGGATCATGTGACTGGGTGTGGCTTGGTAAATTAATCCGGTGGTTTACAGGTGTGAGGGGGGTTTCTTGTGCCTGCCAAGGTGGAGACAAGGAGGAAAGAAGAAAGATCCTCCATATTTAGGCAGCAGAAATAACCTGGTCTCTTTGAAGATAAATGGCCAGCATGTTCTCTGGCATGCTGCAACTTTGCCATTTTAAAGAAAAAACATTTTATGATTCCCCTTAGTGGGGTTTCCTGCATCTGCATGGGTCCAGCTTCTTGTCAAGGCGACCAACTTAAGGCAGGTGTTTGTGCCTGATCCTAATGGAAACTTAGGGAATGGGCCTTAGGGAATGATAATAATAATTTTTAAATGGCTGTGACGATGTTGGTCAATTTATGGATCCATCACTGCCTTTCATTTCTCTGGCAGAAAGTTATCCTTGTACCAGATCTAGTCCTTTAGAAAGTCACCAAAGCCTCATTCCCCTCAACATCCCCAAGCCCTCAGTTCTCACAAACCCCCATTTCCTCCTGCATGGCTGCCCTCCGAGCCCAGAGACCACTTCTATTGCTTAATCCCTGTGTCTCCCTCCCTTCCCTCACCACTTCCCTTACAAGGGTGGCCTCTGGATGCAGTTTGCTTTGCTTGGGCTTGTGGCCCTTTAACGTCCTGTCCAGGGCCTCTCCCTGCTCCCCAAACTCTGTGTGTCTCTACTAGAACCCTCTCTGGGACACTTCCATTTCTCACCAGCCTGAACCTTTCTCCTGAAACTTGAATCACGGATTCCTAGATTGCTAGAGCTGGAGGAGAACTAAGAAAACGTAAACCAAACCCCAGAGAAGGGAAGTTAGGCAACTGCCAGGTCTGTATAATCCAAGCAGATAATGCACCCCAGTCCCCAAACAAAACCCCAACTTTGATTGCTTTTTTTTTTTTTAAACCCTGTTTAGCGCAGGTTGTTGCTAGTTAGAGACATGATAACTGTCATCTACTTAGGCAGGAGTGGGCCCTGGAGAAGGGTGGCCAGCGTGTTCTTAAGCCAATTTGAAGTCTTGGGTCACAAGCTGCCAACCATGACCCTTTAGGTTCTTGAAAGTCTGAAGGTAAAAGGAGAAAAGAATCTGCTGACAATTCTTTGAACCGATGAGCAAAAGGCCAACAACAGCATCAGACAGGAGTTTCTGAGAGCTCAGGAATCCCTGATGTCAGGTGTAAAATGTGGGCCAAACCCCTTCCCAGCCAGTCTCTGTCCTTTCAGGCTCCTGCAGCCAAGGGGTTCTTGTTGATAACTGCACAGAGCGGACCCCTCTCTTTGCCTCCTCACATCCCTGCCAAGCTTGATACATGTGAGAAACTGCATTTTTTCCCAAACATAGATAAAAGTGAGCTCCACAAAAATTTAAATATAAACCTCCCCAAAATGAAAATTTCCTAACTGTCTAACTGCCCTATTCCTAGGTCATGGTTTTGCCACCAGATAAATCTCCACTATCAGCCTTCATAGCCTGTTGAGTTCAATGTTGCTTGTGTTAGTGACAGTGAATTTGCGTTTGAAAAATGAACTACCGATGAGAACTCCTGTTGAACCTGTATTGTTTGTTATTCTGAGGCAAGGATTTGGCTGAGTTTAATCCGGGGCTTCAAAGCCAATTGCCCTCACTCTGTATACAGAGCGTCAGAGCCCAGTGGCGTGGATGATAAGACAAGTAAGGGTTGAAGACACTGGGAAAGTGGGTTGGGGAGAGAGTGCTTTGATCTCTTTTTAAAGTATTTTCTGAAAGCAAAAGTCTATCAGAAGGAAGTGCCTTTAAAAAAAAACTAAGAGAACCAACTGACCTTCCAAAGCAGCATCCATTCCATGTACCCTCACCCCTGCCCCCCCTCCCCAGGGAAAATATTTCTTAAAAAACGCCTTGGGCGAATTAGAAAACTGTGTGTACGGGTATGTGTGTATGTGCATCTAAAGTAGAAATCAATTTAGTAGCTTTGTCATTGTTCTCAGAAATCATTTGGCTGCAACATGTTTGGCCTCAATATAGGTGCCACCAGCACCCTCTACCCCTAACCGGAGCCATGGTTGCTGGGCCTTGGGCTCTTCCCAGCAAACGAGATTCTTCCTGAAGATCCCTGCACATTAGGGACAGAAAGACAGGTGGAGTTTTCCAGGAACCACCGCCTTTTCCTGTAGCCCATTCTTTTCAGACCCTGAGCTCCAAGGTGCGTGGGTATGTGTATAGCATATATAATTTTCAGCATAAATTTTATTGAAGTAGAACATCCCTGCAAAAGCGTGCACAAATCAAAAGTATCTGCTCTATAGACTTGCACAAAATGAGCAAACCTATGTAACCTGCAACCAGGTAAAAAAAACAGAACATTACCATCCCCCAGAATCCTTCTTGTGCCCTCCCAGTCACTACCATTCCTGCCCTTGGAAAAACCACTTTCTGGACTTCTCACCACTTCGATTTGGTTTTCTCTTATATTTAAGGGAAGGCACATGTAGCTGCTCCTGGAGTCCCCAACTCCCAGGGTATTTGGGGCTGCTGTTGGGTTAGGGTTTGGGGTCCCTGACAGGCAGAGAGAATCTGGTGGCCTCCTAGGTCTGTTCTCTGCCCCCTGCCCAGGATGTGGTTCAGCACCTTGAATTTGGCAGCCACTTTGGCCCAGGAGCTCCAAGTTCTCTGGCTCTCCAAGCCCAACTATAGAAGCCTGTCCCTTTTTAGCAGTGAGTTCACTTTTATGGGTTTATTGCCAAAGTCAAAATGCCCTGAAACCCTTGCCCCTAGCCCGCAAAGCATCCCACACCAAGAAATGTCTAAGAAAGCTTATCTTAGCAGTTCATTCTAAAACCATTTCCGAGTATGAAGAAGATAAAGGCTCGGAGCCCCATACCCTTTCAGAGCCTGTTGTGTGATCAGAGGAGAAACCCTGGCTTTCATCTTTTGCCCCAGTGGCAGAACAGGCAGCTTGTTTATTCCCTTGCTGGAGCCGGTTTCAGTTGGGGGGGTGCCCCCATCTGTCTGGGGGAACCAGAGCTTAGGCGGGGTGTGAGGACCTTAGGGAGCAGGGAGAGGGGCTCAGCTAGTGGAAAGTGTGCAGAGGGGATCAGTGTGCGGGCAGAGAGAAGGTGGGACCACAGGGCTATGGGGGGAGCAGGGAGAAGGTGGAGGGAGAGAGTTGGCACCAGGAGTGGGGCTTCATGCACTGGTGGCAGGTCCTGCATGGGACACAGGGGCCCCTTCTTGGCTCTCCCTCCTCCCCAGGCATTGCTTTCCCCTATAGGGTATTGGTTGTCAGGTACATTTTATATCATAAATCACAGAACAATTCACATCTCACTCCATCAGTTTGTATATTTCACTAGCTAGGTCGGCCCTAGAGGAAGTCACAGCCCCCAAACCCAGCCTAGCCTCTGTTGCCTGAGCTGGAGAACACCCCCAAGTGGAAGAGGTCTCAAACATCAGGAAGCCAATGGCAGACGCCCACAGGGCCTTGAATTCTCCCCTCAGCTTGGGGAGAGGTTGCCTCACCTTCATGCTCAGCCTTTCCTCCTTCTGAGCCACCTGAGTGGGGAAATGATATTGCCTGTAACCCCCAAGAGTTTGCTTTGCAAGGCCCAGAGCAGTCCCTAAATTGGACCCTGCCAGAGACCCAGACATCTGTTTCCATGAAGGCAATGGAGCTTCCAGTGGCCAGCTGAGCCAGAACAGAGGACTTCTGAACTCCCCTTCAGATCAGACATCTCCCCTACCCTCCTGGCTTCTGAGGGCTGCTGCCCCAGGAAGAGGGGAAATGTCAGGCAGGGAGGCAAGCCAGGAGGTATTCTCCTTCCCTGCCCCTCCATCTGCAGGGCTTCCCTGAGGCTCTTATCAGTCAGGAATCTGGTCCAGATCACTAGAGAGTGGTTCTGTGCCTTGGGAGGCAGAGCACAGGGTCCTCAAAGGCCTTCTAAAAAGTGCTGAGTCAGTGTCAGCCTGCCTCCTGAGGGGCTGAGACAGACGATGCTAGTGGGGGGCAGAAAGGAAAGGTCAGAGACTCTTCCGGTCCCCTCTCAGCCTAGGTGATGAAGACTGGCAAAGTGGCAGTGAGCCATTTGCTCCTAGCTCCCTGTATGGACGCTGGCCCTGGAGGGAAGCCATGGTGCCCTCTGCTGTTGCCACTGGAATTAGAGGAGAAACAGGCTAAATGCAGGTCTTTGGTGCTAGCCGGCCCCAGCATGGCCAAGGTTGCCCCATTTTGTGGCTGTTTCTGTGGCAGTTACAAAATGGTGTTCTGGAGGGGGCAGGATTCTTGGCCTTCCCCCAGGGAGGGGGAGGGGAGGCAGCTGGCACCCTCCCCCTTCAGCTATAGGCCCACCAGGAGAGAGGCAGGGCCAGGAAAGGGTGGTGCAGGCTCCAGCTGTGCCCCAAGGCCCGACAGGGCTGCTAAGAAGGAGGGAGGATTGGGTTCCTGAGCCCCTCACTTCCCCCATTCCTGGAGAGGGGGTGGGGCAGACATTTGAAAATGCTTTCAATTGACATCTGAGACAAATTCTTCCACACGGTTTATAAGTCCCTAGACTTGCAGCTAGAACTTCCCTCCTCCTTCCAGGCACGTCCACGTCCACACATGCGCACTCGCACAGCGTGCCCCTGGGCACACCCGAGGCGCACGCCCGGTGTCCCGCCCGGTGTCCCGCCCTGCAGTGCTCTGCTCGCTGGGCTCCCCTCCAGCAAGAGAGGGGCGCAGGCTGGGCTGAGCGGGGGCTGGGCAGGTGAGGGTCGTGAACCCTTTGCCTCAGGGTCCTGGCCTGGACTTGCTGTAGGGTCTGCCAGCTTGTGGAGGCCTTGGTCCTTTCTGGAAGCTCTGCCTCGTCCAGGTAAGCTGGTGCTCCCGTTGACAAAGTAGGGACTCGACTCGTTTGTTTGAGGTGTCTGGAGCAGGTTCTCATGAGGGTCCCTGGGAGACCCGGGTTGATGAGAGGCAGAGGAGCACCTAATGGTTTTCCCGGAGTAGATTGGCTGGGCCGCTACGCCTCGGGGGGCTGCTTCCCACCTCCCTTGGTGTCTTCAGTTGGGTTTGACCCTGCCTCTCTGGGGTAGCACCTTTGTGGGGCAGCTGAGGGGGGCCAGAGGTATCGGAGGAGGACTGGGAGAAAGTTCTGTTCACCGCCCCGCACCAAATCTGGTGAAGCCCATGTCAGAGACCCCCAGGGCAGGGGGCTGGGCTGTAGCAGGTGTGTTGCGCTGTTGTGTGTGTGCACTGAGGGGCCTGGGGAAGCCCTTTTCTAGAATGTTCCCTGAGTCTCAGGGTCCTGGACAGCCTCAGCATGAGTTGTAAGAAATGGAAAAACATTTTTTTAGTGAATCCATTTCCGTGGAAGTAGGTCTGACTTGTGGAGGATGGAACTCGGCCGGGGTCAGTAGTAATGGTCATAAATTAACTCATTTAATCCACACAGCAATCTGAAATAGGTAGTAACATTATCCCTGCCTTTGAGATAAGGAAACCAAGGCACGGAGAGATTCAAGTGAGTTGCCCAGGTCCTCACAACTTGTCATATTCTCTCCCATCCAGGGGACTCCTGGACCAACCTTCCCTGAAATCCATTTAGGGTACACAGGCCCAGGCGAGGCAGTCACAGGGAGAAAATCCCCAACTAAACACACCCAAAGAATCCAAACCAGGCAGCGTTTCCAACAGCAGGCTCCTGCTTCCCTGTGAGTTGTTTTAAGGCCTGAGGGTTTCCACAGAGACAAGACCCAGAGTTGGTTTCTCATTGTTTGCAGAAGCTGACAGGGTTTAGTTGTTATACCCCTAACTTTAATTCTGTCTAGGATGGCAAAGGATAGGAGGGAAACTAAGGCAGCCAGGTTGGATTGCAGCTCTCACAGTCCTGACCAGGGTCTCTGTGCTCCAGCTGCTCGCAGCCTCCAGGCCCAAATCTTAGGGGACAGAGGGGGAGAGGGGACATGAATTTGGCAAACAATGCAAACTGACTTCCTAGACACAGACTGACCAGCAGGGACCCAGAGAAAGCATCTAGTGCAACTCTGTGCAGCGAGGGCAGGGGGGAAATGAGTCGTGCAAGTCACACAGCTATGGCCCAGGCCAAGGTCACCGGCTCAAAGGGGAGTGCCTGTTAAAGGCCTTCGCCACCTTGCTCACTGTGCTTTCTCTCCTGCCCCCTGTCCATGCGCCACCTCTCCCTGACTCCCCAGGAGGATGTTCCCCAGCTACAAGGTAAAAGTCACAGGCATGAACCCCAAGACCAAGTACATACTGCTGATTGACATCGTCCCTGCAGATGACCATCGCTACAAGTTCTGTGACAACAAATGGTAAGAGGCCTGGGACCCCTCACCACATCACCCACCTTCCCTCAGCCCCTGCTTAGGGGTTGGTACAGTGACTGCCCAGATCTGCAGCCACAGGTCCACTGCCAGGAGCTGGCACGGCAGAGGCCAAGGGGTTTAGCAAGTGTCTAACACCTGCCCCCAGGGCTGAGCCTGGAAACGAGCTGCAGTGTTTGGGTATTGGGTGGATTTCAAGGGTCCATACTCACGCCACAGCCATGGACAACCAGGACGTGGTGACTGTGCTGCCAGGCGATGGACACATTGCTAACACCAGGCAGATTGAGACCGTGTCAGAGCCTCACTGGAGAGGGTATGGGAGTAGTGACTTTGACAGCTATTACCTGGTCTGCAGTGGGCTTCTCTTTCTCCACTCACTTCCCTGCTGAGCTGTGTGCCCCCCACCCAGCGTGAGTGAGCTGCTGCCTGCAGGTAGGTAATACTATTACCCTTTGACAAGGGGCTGGAGGAGATGGGCAGGCTGGGGGGCCCAAACCAAACTGGGACCAGGTAGATAAATGCCGGGCCAACTCCTTAACACCCTATCTGTCCCCAGAGCTCAGAGTGGCCCTTGAGGGGAGAGCAGCTGGCCCAGATGTTGGCCTCTAGGGTGAGCGGGCTGTGCAGCAGACAGAGATTAGGCTGAGGGGGCAGGATTTGGTAGCAAGGACCTGGCAAGGACCACAGTTCTGTTTGTTCTCTAGATTAGAACTCAGAGCAAGCTCTAGCTGAGAGGACAGCTGCCAATTAACTTCTTACCATTGCCTTTGGGGCAAGCAGTTTGAGAGTTGTTAGATCATCTGAGACATTCCCTCCAAATAGTATGATTTATAGCATTTAAAAATCATAAATACAGGCTCAGCGCCCATAGCTCAATGGTTAGGGCACTGGCCACATACACCGGATCTGTTGGGTTTCAACCTGGCCCAGGGCCTGCTAAAACAACAATGACAACTACAAAAAATAAATAAATAAAATAAAAATAGCCAGGCATTGGGACAGGTGCCTGTAGTCCCAGCTCCTTGGGAGCCTGCACAAGAGAATTGCTTAAGCCCAAAAGTTTGAGGTTGCTGTGAGCTGCAAGGCCATGGCACTCTACTGAGGGTGATATAGTGACACTCTGTCTCAAAAACAAACAAAAAAAATCATAAAAAACTCAATTCGAGGTGGGGGGAGGAGGAATGAGGGAGAAGAGAGGAGGGGAGGGATTGGTGTGCTCCCACTTAATGGGCACAAAGTAAGGCTATATGGCACACCTTTTGGGGGCAGGACTCACCCACGAGAGGGACTCTACCTAACAAATGCAAACATTCTAATCCAGTTGTTTTAATACTCTCACATTAACCTGAAATTAAAAAACAAATCACAAATATAACACACAGAGATGCCCAAATCTCCCCATAGCATCTGTGATTAGCCCCAGTCCTTCTAATAAATGCTCACATTTCCCTGGAACCTGCTGTTTCCAGAGGTTCAGAACTATTCTTTCTCCTCCTCAGCACTCTCTCCTTTGTCCCTCACTTGTACCCTGGAAATCCTAAGTTGATGGTGTGATGGGACCTGCAGCTATTTTTTCCTCTGGTCAAGGGACTTTGTTGTCACAGGGGATAGAAAATCTGGCTTCATCAGACGCCAGGGTAATCAACTGCTCTGTCTGCTCCCTTGGCAGGATGGTGGCAGGGAAGGCTGAGCCAGCCATGCCAGGGAGGCTGTATGTCCACCCGGATTCTCCTGCCACTGGGGCCCACTGGATGCGGCAGCTGGTCTCTTTCCAGAAGCTGAAGCTGACAAACAACCACCTAGACCCTTTTGGCCATGTAAGAATGGGGACTGCTTGGCCTTGGGAGGCGAGTCCTAGGCAGTGTTGGGTGGGACAGGTGGAAAGGGATGGGGACAATGCACACCCAGGGTCCAGCTCTAGCCTTTGGTACTTCCAGGCCGGTTTGTAGGAGCACAGCGAGTCCTGCAGACAGCTGTACATCCTTCCCCTGCCACCGACTGGCCGAGTAACTCTGGACAAGTGTCTTATTTCTTTTAAGGTATAGTGTCCTTGTCCAGGAAGTGGAGACGACCGTAGGTACCTTTCATAGACTTAAATGAGATGCAATGCAGGAAGCATCTTGCATGTAGGAGGCTCTACATAAATATGGGGATGACGATGGGTCACATCTCTCAGCTTCGGTTTCCCTGAACCTGGTCTTGCTAAAGCATAACACAAGACTGAACCTTTTTGAGAACGAGTCACTGAGGAATTCTGAAGCTTCTCTTTGGCAACAAGCACTGTCTGTCTGGCTTGACCGCCACCCACTCTCTGGAAAGGAGAGCTTTGCCCTGGCTCATGTGTTACCTCCTGCCGGGCCTGGCCTGGGATCTGGCTCTCTAGTGAGATCCTGAAGCCCCAGGGATGCTGCTGCTGATGTCCCAGCCAGGCTGCCCAAGCTCATTCTTTCCCCATCTGGCCCTGGCAGGCCCACAAAAAGGAGATTTTTATGTGGAAATTTTTAGCTCAAGTGTGTGGCAGACAGAAGCCTGGGGACCTGGTACTATCTGGCAGAGTACAGGCCCCACCCCTCCAGGCTGCCTGTGGGTACTGTGGAAGTGCAGGGCAGGGGCTGCTAGAGTAGGTGTGGATGCTGCGAGTGGGGTGTGTGTGGGTACGTCCCTGTTTTGTGCCCCAGTTCTATTTCTGGGGAGCCGTATGCACGTTGGGATTCTGTGCAGTGTAACTTCTTATGGAAAATGCCAGCATTGCTTCATTTCTGGCAGATTGGTTTGTAACTGGTAAGCAGTTGCTCATTTAAATTTCTCAGAGTCTGTTCAGTTCTTTTCTGAGTCACTGGTGATCGATAAACAACCAACCAGGGGAGTGCTTAATAAATGTTATCAGCTCCTGACTTACCTGTTTTGCAAATCCCTACACTGGCAGGCAGGCAGCTGCCTGGTGGCAAGGGCCAGCCGAGTCCCAACCTCCCATAGCAGTAGAGTTGCAGGAGCCTTCTGGTCTTCCTGGGCCCCATCCTGGCCAGACTTTGCTCCCAGTCAGGCCCAACCTCCTCTGCATGACCAGGCTGTGGCACCAGCCTCAAAAGGAGACGGAGCACCTCTGTGTTGGGAGGTCAGGGGCCTGGCCCATGGGCACAGCCTCTGTCACAGCTGCACATCTGAGCAGACACCATGGGATGTGAGTATAGAACTTGGCAGGAGCTGCATCTTTGGGTGGCCTAAGGTACTTAAAGTTCTAGAGAAGATTCTGGATGCACCAGCTTGCTGTTGTGGGTCCCAGCGGCAGGGATGTCTTAGAGGACTTTTCACTTTCCTCTTCCTGGAGAAAGTAGAAAGGGAGGGAGTCAGGGAGGAAAAGGAGAGATGGAGCCTCCACAGACCAACAGTAGGTTTTCCCAGCCTGGCGTACTGCTTTGGTGGCTCTAACTGGGTCCATGAGGTGTTTTTTTGTTTTGTTTTTTTGAGACAGAGTCTCAAGCTGTCACCCTGGATAGGGTGCCGTGGCATCTCAGCTCACAGCAACCTCCAATTCCTGGGCTCAAGCGAGTCTCCTGCCTCCGCCTCCCAAGTAGCTGGGACTACAGGCGCCCACCACAAGACCCAGCCATTTTTTTTTTTTTTTGGTTGCAGCCGTCATTGTTGTTTGGCGGCCCGGGCTGGATTTGAACCCACCAGCTCAGGTGTACGTGGCCCGTTTGAGCCACAGGCGCTGAGCCCCAAGAGGTGTTTTTGATAACTCTGCAGGTAGTTTTAAATCTGCGTCCGTGGGGCTGTCTGATGTGCTTGTGACAATGGGGGCGGCCCTGGTTATACTTGCCTGTCTTGGGGTCAACTCTCCTGGCAACAGGGCTTCTCCCCCCATGAACTCAGCTTGCTCCCTGGAGGAATGAGATGCAGAACATCTTCCCCCTCCTCCTTCATCTCCACCCTTTCCCAGTCCTTGCAGTTAATGGGCTACTACACGCCTTTCAGGGCCGCAGGGCTCAGGTAATTGTCTCAGAAGGCTGGGCCCCACGCCCTCTGCTCCCTGGTCCAGCGTGTCTCGCCACTTTCCATTCTATACCAGGCGCAAGCTGTCCTATCTTTACCTATTTGGAGCATAACTGAACAGGGAGCAGCCTTTGGCCATGCACACCAGGGCTCTTGAGAGCTACCTCAGGGCAAAGGAGCTCATTTGGACCTTGACATTTAGCTCTTGGCTTGTGCCCGTGGGAGAGGTGAGCGTCCACTGAAGGGTGAAGAAGTCACCCTTCTTGGCTTCTCAGGGAAGGAGCCTGGGAAAGAGCCATCTTGCCCTGTAAGCTTACTCCAGATAAGCCCTTCCCTTTGCACAACTTACTTGTCCATTTTCAGTTTTCCCTAAAAGCTTTCAGACCTCAAGGAACTTTCTTCAGCCAAATGGACTTTGGGCTTTTCCTGGGGATCCCGACCGTATCCCAGGAGCTTTAACAGCTGCCTCTCTTTGGCAGCCTTCCCCGACTACCCCTGCCCAAAAGGCTGGGCTCCCTCCTTGGGAAAGGGGCCCGACCCAGGTGTGAGCTGGGATCGCAGCCAGTGTGGAGAGTCGAGAGCCAGTTAGAGGCTCTGGGATCCTCTTGCGGTGTTCCAGGTGGGCTCAGTGTCCTTCTAGCTTAGAGAGCCTCAAGTCCAGGTCCCCCCATTTCCTCATCCCAGGAGGTGAACAAGGGTGGCCGAGAGGCTGTCATATGTGTCTGTCCATGCATAAAGGCCTCAAGGAGAAGGGAGCCCTGGTTGTGGGGTCATAGAGCAGCCATTTTGGTGTAATCTGTTTCCCTATCATCTGAGACTCCCTCCCTGCATGAATGTTGCTTATTGTCTGAGGACCAAGGAGAAGGGTTCGTGGTTCAAGTGGGGGCTTGGCTGGCAGCCTGTTCCATGTGGCCAGAACCTCCTAAAAGGCAGAACTGAGTATGACTAGGAAACTCCTTGTGGGTTTTTGTTGTGAGCGCTTTCCTGGGCTCATAGGGAAACCCCACAGGGAGTTTTCCAGTCTGGACCTTGGTGCGCAGGTTCAGCTGGGTGGGTTTAGGGTTGGACCACTGGGGTCTGGGAGTGAGCTCAGGGCCAACAGGGGACAGCCAGGAGGAGCAGAAAGGCTTCTGAGAGCTGGGGCCGGGCTGAGCTACCTCCAGAAACCCACATTCAGCTCCATTTGTACAGCTCTGCTGGCATCAAAGCTGCCTGCTCATCACATCACCCGCTCCTGTTTGCCAGCCCCACCTTCCCCCAGCAGGGTCCCGGGCCAGGCCGCCATGTGATAGAAGAGAAGCTGCTTCCCGCCTTCTTTCCCTCCTCCTCCTCTTCTGAATAAGCTTCTAGCAATACTTGGGCTTCAGGATGTCAAGGACGGCCTCAGTGGGGAGTCGGTAGGGCCCGTATCCCCTTGCTGGACATAGAAATGGCTGGCACGTGGCTCTGCCTTTTCTCCTGATCGGGAGGCAGGGAGGCGATGGCTGGAGTGGGTCATGTGTGCATGGGGGTGGGGTGGCCGTTTCACTGCCTTTGTGCCCTAGAACTGGGCCAGTTTAGGATCCCTGACATGGTGGATCCTACAGGAGACTGAGTTGCCCCTAGAGGTGGGTTTGGGCTATAGCCCCTCAGCCACAGAACAGCACATGCACAGTGCCCTCAGTGTGCTGGGCGTCATAAGCAATGCCACCCTCCAGGCCTGGGATGATCTTCCTGCCCTCTGCACCTAGCTAGATACTCCTGAGCCTCGGAGTCCAGGCTCAAGTGTAACTTCTTCAGGGAAGAAAGCTCAGAGTCCCCACGCATGCTGTGCTCTCAGAGCACTGTGTACCTTTTCATCCCAGTACTTGCCAAAATTATAATTTATGCCTGTCTGCATTTTAAAAATTTGTTTGTGAATAGGAAATACATACCCGTGGTTTAAAAATAAATCACTAAATAGATAAAAATGTCTATAATATGAAATCTCCCTTGTCCCCTATCCACTCAGATTCTTTTAGCCCCTACTGCAGGTAACCAGTGTTATTTCTTTTTGCACATAAGGCAGAATGCATAATCTCTAAATCCCCATCTTTATATGCATAAAATATTCTATATGAATTTCATGTGTTATTTGCACTTTGCTTTGTAAACTTAGTGTATCTTGGTGGTCATACTATTCGTAGGATGGCTCCCATAAATTATATAGCCAGTCCTTATTGAAGGAATTAGGTGTTTTCCTATTTGTTTGCTTTTCTGCACATGAGCCATCTTATGCTATGCCAAGAATATTTGTTCAGAGGCCTGTTCAGAGCGTGTTTGGATTTGTCATTTTGAAAGTAATGCCAAGTTGCCCTCCATAGGAGTTGTACCAATATGTATACCCACCATTGGTGTAGCCTTACCAATAAGGGTGGGAGAGCAGACTTTTTGATTTTTTTTTTTTGAGATGGAGTCTCACTATGTCGCCCTTGGTAGAGTGCTGTGGCATCACAGCTCACAGTAACCTCCAACTCTTGGGCTTAAGTGATTCTCTTGCCTCAGTCTCCCAAGTCATGATGGACTATAGGTGCCCGCCATGACACCCAGCTATTTTTTTGTTGCAGTTGTCATTGTTGTTTAGCAGGCCGGCACTAGGTTTGAACCCACCAGCCCCAGTGTCTATGGCTGGCACCATAACCACTGTGCTACAGGTGCAGAGCCAGACTTTTTAATTTTTATGTTTGCTACTGAAGAGTAGATATCAGGATTAGCTTTATTTTTCATTTTCTTTATTATGAGTGAGGTTAAGCATCTTTTTATTTGTGTTTCCTCACTGTTATTCTTACCCTTTGCTCATTTCTCTCTTAGACGTTGGATATTGTAACCAAAGAGTTTTTATAAACTCTTTGCTCATTTCTTTGGATATTGTAACCAAGGGGTTTTTATAAATCAGGAGGATGTAGCTCCTATTTATGATGTGAGTTGCTCGTGTTTTTCTAGTTTGCCCTTTGTCATTTGATTTTGCCTATAGAGATTTTCCCACGCAGATGCTTTTGGTGGAATTTATCAGTATTTTCCATATGTATTCCGGGTTTTTAGTTTTTTTTTTGCAGAGACAGAGTCTTACTCGATCGCCCTTGGTAGAGTGCCGTGGCATCACCCTGCTCACAGCAACCTCCAACTTCTGGGCTTAGGCGATTCTCTTGCCTCAGCCTCCCGAGTAGCTGGGACTACAGGTGCCCGCCTCTATGCCCGGCTATTTTTCTGTTTTGCAGGTCAGCCAAGGCCAGGTTTGAACCCGCCACCTTCGGTATATGGGGCCGACGCCCTACTCGATGAGCCACAGGCGCCACCCTGGGTTTTTAGTTATTAAAAGCCTGAATCCACTCCTTACTTATAAAGAAAATTTCTTTCAGTATTTTATGGATTTATTTTTACATTTAAAACATTGATCCTTTTGGAATTTAACCTGGCATTCAATAGAGGGTGTGAATCCAACTTTTTATTTTTTTCTGGGGAGCTAGCCAGTTGTCCCAACCCCAGTAATCGAAGGGTCTTCTTTATTCCCATAGTTTAGGACTCTTTATTTCTGTGCACGAAAACCCCCATGAATTTGCGCCTATTCGTGTGCCAGTCCCTTGACTGTTGAGACTGAATAATAGGTTTTATAGTTTGGCAGGGCTCGTCTGCCTTGATCTTCCTTTTCAGAGATTTCCTGGCTAGTCTTGTCTATTTCTTCATGTGAACTTTGGAATCAGCCTGTGGTGTTGAAAAAGAAACTTATTTGTAATCTTATTGTAATTGCTTTACAGTGTAAATTTACTTAGGGAGGATTGGTAGGAATGAGTTTCTCTTTACGGAAATCTTGTTTAAAGTGGATGGAGGTTTCCTTCATGAGGTTCCACCCATTTCTTGTTGGGTATGTCGTGTTGCGTGTTACTAATATAAATGGGATGCAGAACATCTTCTGCATTTATGAGATTATAAATGCAGTCTTTCTTCCACTAGCACCTAGCACCATGTCTAGCAAACCAGTGGGTGCTGGTGGACGGTTGCGTGAACCACTATTTCTCTCCCTTTTTTTCTTTCATATTTTCTGAGCCCAGTCGATGTGCTAAGCCCTTGCCAGGTGCTTGAGAGGTATAGATACTCCACGAAATTCGAGAATAGGCCCTGCCCTGCCCAGCCAGGTAAAGCTAAGAGTTCAGACTTGGAAATTAGTACCAATTCTGTCTCTGCCTCAAATTGGCTGTCTGATGTTGGGCAAATAAATGTCTTCACCTCTCTGATCCTGAGTCCCTTGTCTACTAAAATGAGGACAATAGTAATGCCTACTTTATAAGGATGTTGTAAAGATTAAATAA
This sequence comes from Arctocebus calabarensis, assembly GCA_963573935.1. Taxonomy (NCBI): domain Eukaryota; kingdom Metazoa; phylum Chordata; class Mammalia; order Primates; family Lorisidae; genus Arctocebus; species Arctocebus calabarensis. The sequence continues at coordinate 35,040 of CAUYON010057009.1, forward strand.
TGTATTATTAAAGATTAAATAATATATAATTAATAATAATGATGATGCATTCAAAATACCTAGGACAGGACCTGGCACATTGGATATGCTTAGTAAACATTAGCTATTATTTTGTTGCTGTGAGAAAAGGCAGGGGCCCTGCGGTCCAACCCCAGGGTTGCTGCCCTGGGAGTGATGCCCAAGACCCACTGGGCTAGACCTCTGTAGTGGGCTATGGAATTTCCTTGGACCAGTCACTCATCTCTCTAGATTTCATTTTTGAGTTGTGGATCCTGTCTCTACCCTAACCTCTACACAGATCTGGGTGGTAGGGGCAGGTAAGAAGGATGACGGAGAGGTAGTCTTAGTGTAACGATGATGCAGGGTAAACCTGATTTAATATAGGACAAAATAGACATGGCTAGGATCCAGATATGTGTGTTCTCTGCTGGACAGTAGGGCCTGGTGATCCCCTACCGTGTTTGGTTGACACCTTCTCATTAATTACTGAGAGCTTGTTGTTGAGAGCAGTGTGTGCTCTCTCAAAGGCCATCTGGATTCTGCTCAAGACTCTGTCTCCAACCAGCTGTATGTCCTTGGGCAAGTCACGTTCCCACTATAAGCCTTCTGTTCCTCATCTGTAAAATTAAGACATTGGACCAGAATGATCTCAATGACCTGCCTCTCCGTGCCCTAATGTTCTGCGATTCTAACGTAGATAAATCTGGGCCTCATTGGCCAAGCACGCTATGGTGATCTCTTGAGGAGATGGATGTTTGGCGCTATTGCAGTTGTTAAAATAGAACAGCCTTCTGAATTGCAGCCAGAACATAATGAATCCCATTTCTGTAAAACAATGATGATGATGGAACCAGTCATGTAGAGGGGTTGTTGACGTGGCTGGCCATTTGGTCACATATCCTCTGCAACAAATATAAATGTGAAACTCTGGCAAAGTGGTTTAATGTGGCGCCTGAGGAACTTCCGAGCAAAGCCAGGTGTGTGAGTCACTGAGTTGGTCTCATATTCTCTCGACTGAGGCTCAAATTTATACTTGACATGCATTGGTTCAGTGGAGGGGACTTCCTCCCAGACACCTGTCCAGGTTCCAGACTGACGGAGTCGGGAGGGATGTTTGGGACCTCACAGTCGAAGGCCCCACTTTACATACAGATGGGTCCCTAATAGCAGGAGGGGAAGAGCTTGCTGAGGACTTGCAGCTGGTGAACGGAGATCAGAGAGGCTTCTGGACCCTTCTGGACTTCTCTATGGATGGGATTACACTCCTCTAGTGGCTCCTGCCTGTCCCTGCAGGTCTGGAAGTTTTTTTCTTCCCAGGTCTCCCGGCCTCTCTGGTTCTCTCTGCTGAAAGATGTGTCGGGCAGACTATCCACCCCATCATCCTGAACTTTGTCTGATGGGCGGAGACATTAGGCCTTTATTCCAAGGGGCAAGAGCAAATAATCAGAGGTGGCATTAAGAGTACAAAGTATTTATTGAGCCCTAAGGTGTGGGGGAGGGGATGGAGGTGCGAGGAGGTGTCCAGTCATCCTGGATGTCTCCGGGTTCTCAGAGGGGGACGACCTGATAGAATGTGTAGCAGGTGAAAGGAGAGAAGTAGACGGACACAGGGAGAGGGCCCCACAGCAGCCCACCCAGAGATAGCAGCGCCTGAACCAGGGCTGCAGAGAGGGGCTGGGTCGCAGGATGGGTCACTGAGTAGATCTGAAGGTGGGTGACAGTGAGAAGGGGAGTTGATGATGGATTCCCAGGACTGTGAGTGCTGCCTTCCCTCCTGCACAGTCTCCCTGGGGCGTCGGTACCTCTGGGGTGGGTCTGGGGTTCTGGTCAGCCCTGACTTTGTCCTCCCTTTGCCACCCTAGGAGAGCCTGAGTGACCACGGCTGGTCCTTCATGCTGGGGAGTTCACAGAGGGACTGTCCATGCACAGGTCCAGTCACGGTTTTTGATCTAGAAAATGCCTTAGAGATTATCTTGTCTCTCGTGAGAAAGTAAAGACCAGAGAGGAGGAGACTTGCCTACATTCCCACAGCAAGTTTGTCATCAGAGCCCAAATCTCCCCAGTCCTGCAACTTGGACTTGCACTTACTAAATCCTGTGTTGGGGCAAAGAAGCCCTAAAACAGGATCAAAGGAATCAAAGATATGGCCCTTTCTCTCAAGGAGTTTATAGTTTAACTTCAGTTCCCTTCAGGGACAAGAAAATAAAAAAATGGAATCCACTAGGAAGCAGCATGAAAGCCAAGGAGATAGTCAAGGGGGGAGTTTCCCAACTGGCAGTTCAGAGCAGGCTGGATCTGGGAAGACTTCTGGGAAGGTGAGAGAGTGGGAAAGAGAGCTTGGGATGCAGAGGGGGCCGTGTGTGTTCAGGTAGGAATCCAGGTGTTTCTGGAGACGTCTACACCACCTCCCAGGTATTAAATCGCTGGATTTTGAGGGAGCTTAGGCCGTCGGTGGGCTCCTATAGCTTTCTGAGTAGTACAGGATGACTGCAGTGTGTTCCCCAAGACCCCTGCAGTTCCTCTCTCCACAGAGTATTGCCAGGCTCTTGGAAGGCCTCCCTGGGTGAAACTCGTGTCCTTCCATGTCTTGAGTTTCTCATCTGGCAGAGCCCTAGTTGGACAGTAGGTCCCCAGCTATAGGATGTGGTTCGGGGTCTGGGACGTTCTATACTAGCCACAAGAAGGTCCAGAGGGTGACAGGGAGTGGCCAGTGCCCAAGGCAGAAAGGCTGGTTCCTGCTGGATGGAGCTTCCTGGAGGAGCCAAATGGAGGAGCCCACAAAGGCCGGAACCCCTCCCCCCCTTCCTCAGCTGAGCCTCCTCCCTGTCCCCCAGGGCATGGTGAGAGAACAGTCTTGCCAAACTAAGACTTCATGGAAGAGCCTGATTCTGGCCTTTCTCTTGGCACTCTGGTCACCACAGGGTTAAGCCTTTCATTAAGCCGCAGCACCAGGCCTGGTCCCTGGGAACTGGGAAGCCGGCAGGGCCAGCCCCAGGAAGGGGCACTCCCAGGTAGAGGGAAAGGAGCTCTGAGGGGAATGGGACCCACGCCAGCCTGGCCTGGCCAGGACAGAAACCAAGGGGTTAACAAAGCCACAGTGCTGATAAAATGCCCCGAATTCCTGGTCCTGTTTCCAGTGGGGAGGGTGTCTGGCAAATGTCAACGATAAAAAATACATTTTAATGGCACATGATGCAGCTGCTACCGTGGGCGCAGCCAGGCGAGGCAGGTTTGGAGCAGCAACTACTGTGAGTGAGTCTGGGGGCTCTGGTGGCCGTCCCCCAGGGCTCCAGCTGGGGTGACCTGCCTCTCCCAGCCCAGAGCATCTTCAAGGGCCTTTAGGTGTCTGGGGCCTCTGACATTATTCTTGAACTCTACCCCAGGATGAACTTCCCTTGGGGCTTGGAGCTGCTTGGGCAGGTCTGAGAGTGGAATACTTCTGGGTCTCTGCAGTACCTGGGTCTTCACAGACCTCTGCAAACATTGAGAAATGCATGAATGAATGAGAGATGGGATGGGAAAAGTTAGAGTGGGGCATTTCCTCAGCTGCTTCCCTTTCCCAAGCCTGCAAAGCCTTGGGCAGTGAAGCTGCCTTGCTTGTTGCTAGCAAATCTGAGAGGAGGCAGCTGAGGGCTCACAGCAGGAGGTCATAGGTAAAGGGTTGAGAAGGGGTCATCCTGGAGGGGACCCCCCGAAGAAAGTAAGTTATGTTTTATGATCCCACTTTACAAATATGAAAACTGAGGTTCGGAGAAGTTGGCTGAGTTAGTGGCACCCTGGGCTCTTGCTGACAACTCAGAATTCCACCTACTACACTGTGTTAAGTTCATGGGGGTGGAGGAACCTGTTAAGGGCTTATCCTGAGCTCTTTGTTGCCACAGTGAAACAATCGGTCATATCATAATGCTCAGGGCCAAGGAGGCTAAGTGTGGGGGGCTGGGTTTGGGGCCTAGGGGCCTGGTTCTTTACTTGGAGCTTTGGGACCTTTCTGGGGTCAGTCATGATAGTCAGGCTCTGGATCCTAGGCTTTTAGGAGAATGAACAAGGTCAATGACCTGGGGCTTGAGGGTGGGGACCTGGAGCTCAGAATGAGACCCTTCTCTTCCAGATCATCCTCAACTCCATGCACAAGTACCAGCCTCGGCTGCACATTGTCAAGGCCGATGAGAACAATGCTTTTGGCTCTAAGAACACAGCCTTCTGCACCCACGTGTTCCCAGAGACCTCCTTCATCTCTGTGACCTCCTACCAGAATCACAAGGTACAGCCACATCCCCGCAGCCCTCTCCGCTAACCCAAGATGGCCTTCCAGCTGCCACTGCAGGGAGGTGGGAGTGCAGAGTCAGGAGGGGAGGCCTCAGACACAGCCAGGCTGAGGCAGGCCCGGCGCAGGGGCCTCAGGAACCCTCAGAGCGTTGAATGATGGGCAGAAGAGGACACTGGACACGTGCAGCTCCAGCACAGAGCAGTTATGGCCTCTGTGTTCTGAGGAGTGGGCAAGGTCGGCGACTGTATACACTGGGAGCATGGAGCCTGCTTTGTGGTTTGAGTGTTAGGCTCTTTAGTTTTATAATCTTCTCTCTCCTACTGCATCCAAAGGCGGGATTCTGGGCCTGCAAACAGGGAGGTAGGGAATGGGGACAGAAGACTGGGCACTGCCGCAGTGCCCTGGAAGGTCCCAGCCCACCTCTCATCCCCACGGCCTCCCATCACTGACAGCGCTCTCCCTTGCCTTTGGCCATGTGCCCCCTCCTCGGGGTGCTTTGCACATGACACGCTCCAGGACTGGCGTGGCAGGCAGCGGTGGAGTTTAGGCCGCAGAGTTCTGTGTGCATTTAGAGCCTGATGTGGCAGTTGCATAGACAGGGGCGGCATCATCGGAAGCCCCCTTTAAAGTTACAGGTCCCCAGAGGAGGGGGACTGAAGCCAGGGAGTGCAGTGGGCTGGAGAGCCGGAGAAAGGATTGGAGTAGAGCAAGTGGGATGGATCAGAGCCAGGGACAAGCCAGATGGAATGGCAAGGCTACTGTCCCCAGACTCTGCCACGGCTGTGGAGACTCCTGGGGGGCAGGAGGGAGGGCCAGAGGCCTGCGCAGTCCTGCCCTCTTCCCAGTCTCCTCCATATGACCTCTCCTGACAGATCACACAGCTGAAAATTGAGAACAATCCTTTTGCCAAGGGATTCCGGGGCAGTGATGACAGTGACCTGCGTGTGGCCCGGCTGCAGAGGTGGGCCCTGGGGGTCGGGTGGGCAGGCTGGGTTCAGGCATGTGGACAGTGGAACCCTCAAAGCTTCTTTATTCTCTTCTTGTCTCTCTGCCTGCCCTCCCTGCCCCTTCAGCAAAGAATACCCTGTGATTTCCAAAAGCATCATGAGGCAGAGGCTCGTCTCCCCCCAGCTCTCGGCCACACCCGATGTCGGCCCCCTGCTCGGTGCTCACCAGGCGCTGCAGCACTACCAGCATGAGAACGGGGCACACGCACAGCTGGCTGAGCCGCAGGACCTGCCCCTCAGCACCTTCCCCACCCAGAGGGACTCAAGCCTCTTCTATCACTGCCTGAAGAGACGAGGTAGCTCCCCTCCCTTCTAGAAGTCCTGGAGGGTCAGGGGAGGGGTGAGACCCTTCCGCACACACACATATGCTCACATGGCCTGGGTTAGGGGCCACAGTGGGACGCATGGCCATCTTTCCCAGTGGGGGTATGCTGTTTTCACCGGTATGGCAGCCTTTGGAATTTTCACACCGTGTGGCTTTGGTGTCCCCAGTCAAGGCTCTTACCTAGAAGTGCAGGAGGAAGCTGAGTCTTCACAATCCAGAGGCTGTCATTCATCAAAGCAACCTCATTCCCCATGTACAAGCCTGTCTGCTTCATCATACCGCGATCTGCAAAGGCTGCTGAAGAGTTGAAATGAGCTCTTGTGGATGCAGATCGGGGGCCAGGCAGACAGGCCACAGCACTTTGTGCTGGGAACCCTAACATCTGTGCTCTGGTAGCAGGTCCTGATTTTTTCACAGAATCAGATGATTAGCATTACTCTACCAGAAGCCTCACCAGACCACTGAAATTCCCTTGGGAATGAGTCTGGGGACTTTTGCTGCGTACAACCCAAAATGTTCTCTCAGGGGCCAGTCAGGCAGAGCTCCAAGTGGCCCCTACACAAGTCCCATTAGGACTCAGTGACCTAGAACAGGGATCCACAAACTGTGGCCCAAATCCAGCCTGCACACAATTGTTTCGATATTTTAAAATAGTCGAAAAAAATCAAAAGAAGACTTTCTTAATATGTGACCCTTATATGAAATTCACATTTTAGTTGCCATAACCAAAGTTTTGTTGGAATACAGCCGTGCTGGTTTACATATTGTATGGCCCACAGAGTCTTCCAGAGTCTGTTTGGCCCTTTACAGAAAAAGTTTGCTCCCTCTTGACCTTAAGTGACTGGGCCACTTATAAAGACCAAGAGCTTGGTGCAGGGGAAAAGGGGAAATTTGGGGAGAAGGGGGCTGAATGAGGGGGAAGAAAGAGCAGGTCAGAGAGAGGACAGGTCCCCCAGCAGGACAGATGCCACTAGGGAAAGAGCCCCGTGTACATACACAGCTCCCAGAGTGAATCCGTAGAGAAAAGAGGAGGCTAAGATGAGCCTTGGGTGGCTGAGTAGGCTGCTCCCCAAGTCCTCAGGCGAAGCCGTACCACTCCAGACAGTTAAGCCCTCATGGTTGAGGGTGTTGAAAGACATACAATTTGTGACATCTGATGTCATCTTTCCCCAGAGTATCAGCTCAGTGCAAAGTCCTTTACCTTTTTCACTTACTCAGCTCCATGTCTTAATTTTGCAGATGCTGTTAAGTTGGAATCTGTGTAATGGGACATAATGGGTCTTCTTGGAACACATTTAGCGTCACTTCCTTTTCTAAAAACAGCAGAAACATGCATACAAATAGCTTTGGCTTACTGAGGCCTTCCTGGGAGCTGAGGATTAAAGCAGAAACCTCATGGCCTTACTTCTCTGGCTCGTTCAGACAGATGTGCCCTCTGGGCCTGGTTTGGCCTAGAAAAGGCCTTCACTCGCTTGGCCAGGACTGGCCTAGCCTGAGAATGCCACTGCACACCAAGGCCTCTTACTGTCCCAAGAGTCAGGCTGGCTAAGGATCAAAGCCATGTGCTGCCTGGCTAAGAACTGCACTCCCAGTGTCCAGCAATGTGGTGTCCCTCCTGGCCTTGAGTGGTCCGTAATCTGACCACTTCTTGGCTGCTGCCACCTTATAAAAGCTGTAGCTGATTAAATGGCTCTGGACGTACCATGGTAACAGGAGGCAGGGGCGGGTGCGGAGTGATAAGGGCAGGCTGTCCAGGCATCCAGCAGGGTGCCGTGGGCCCTGGGCTGGTGGAAACTGCTCTTCCTGAGTATTTCTTTGTCTTTCAGCAGACAGTGCCCGCCACCTGGACTTACCCTGCAAGCGGTCCTATCTGGAAGCTCCCTCTTCAGTGGGAGAGGATCACTATTTCCGTTCCCCACCTCCCTACGACCAACAGATGCTGAGCCCCTCCTATTGCAGTGAGGTGACCCCAAGAGAAGCCTGCATGTACTCAGGTTCAGGGGCTGAGATTGCCGGGGTGTCTGGGGTGGACGACCTGCCCCCCCCTCCGCTGAGCTGTAACATGTGGACTTCGGTCTCACCGTACACCAGCTACGGCGTTCAGACCATGGACACTGTGCCTTACCAGCCCTTCCCCACGCACTTCACCGCCACCACCATGATGCCTCGGCTGCCCACCCTGGCCGCTCAGAGCGCCCAGCCACCGGGAAATGCCCACTTCAGTGTCTACAATCAGCTCTCACAATCTCAGGTCCGAGAGCGGGGGCCCGCTGCCCAATTCCCAAGAGAACGTGGCCTCCCCGCAGTGTGTGAGAGGAAGCCACCCTCCCCACACCTGAATGCTGCCAATGAGTTTCTCTACTCTCAGACCTTCTCTTTGTCCCGAGAGTCTTCCTTACAGTATCACTCAGGCATGGGGACGGTAGAGAACTGGACCGACGGATGACTTCCATGTCTCCTTCACAGCCCCGGGACCGTGTTGCTCCAGTGTTAACCTCTGTGGGTGGCCTGCACGACCCAGAAACACAGGAAGGTATTTCAGAGGGGAAGTGAGTGTGTGTACACATGTATGCCTGCACGTGGGTGTGTGTACTTGGAGAGCATTATCATCTAACACACAACTGAGGCCACGACAAGAAAAAGAACACAATTATCAAGAAGTGATTCTGGCTGCAGGACCTAGGTCCATTGTTACCTGACGTCTCTTGGCATGCCCATGGGTGGGATGGGAGTGGAGGGTTCATATGAGTTATTTAGAGGTTTTTACAGTATAATCTTTGATTTACTCAGGGGCCAGGTGGGAAGATTCTCACTGCTGAGGTGGGAGGGCTCTGCACACGTCCTAGAGCTCCTGGCCTTCTGTTCGCAAGGGGTGCAGAGGCCCACCCTGTTGGCTTCTGCAGATTCTGTGAGATTACCTGAAAGGTGGGCTCAGCTAAGCCTCAAGAGTGTGCTTTGAGAATAGAGCTGTCTGCTATTGGGGGGGCCTAAACATTGATTCCTGGAGCTCCGAGGTCTGAGGGCCAACTTGTAGTATCATGTGCTAAGTGCCACCCGAAGGGTATTTCTTTTTCTTCCTCCAAGTGGAGGGGAAATGCAACCAGTAGCATCTTTGTCATCAGGTTTTGTTATAAGGAAAGCCCTTCCTTGGAAGTCCCCAACAGTGCAGTTTCTCTCTCTGGTGTGCAAGACACAGCCTCTCAGGCACCATCTGCATCCTTTAACTGGCAGTTATAAAACATAACCTCCCCTGGCAGCATCCCCAGGAGACCACATTGGAGCCAGTGGTGGATATCTCCAGGTCCTGGTCTGCTCCCAGAATATCCACACCTCTGGAGCAAGAAAGCCCAACAGAAATAAAAAAGAAAACGGAAAGATGCATTTCTTCCAGTAAATTCAGCCAGTGAGCTCAGAGGAGCAAAGATAATTCTCCAGTGAGGTGATCTCACAGCTCTGCTCTTTAGCGCTGATGTGAACTCTAAATTAAATTTGGGAAATCACTAAACTCTTTGCATGCTGAATAGCTATTTATATATATTATATATATAAAAATAAATATATATATATCTCACAAATGCAGGCCACATGTCAACTTCAGCTTTGCTTTTAACAAATGAATAAACTTAATAAAAATGAATGTTGCGAGTGGTATTTGGAGAGACATCTATTTAAATTTTAGTACATATTTGATGTTACTTAAAAAAATGGTTTAGATAAATCATACGAACACACACGCTACAGATAAAGCTTTTTTAGAAAGCACGACATTAGCTAAGGTGATGTGGAACATCAAGTGTTATATAGCATGGACATTTTATTTTACATACTTGGACATAAAGCCATTTTACAACTGTGAAGTGTGTGGATGCTGTTTATTACGACTTGTCATTTCCCAGCTCAGCACTGGTGTCTGCCGCCCCCCACCCCTTTGCTGGCATTGTTTCTTGAGTGCCAAGCGAGGCCCTCGGTGCCTCTGAACTCAGAGGGAAATAATTGAGCACCAATGGAGGAACTGTACCCTTGATCTCGAGGACTCCGAGGTTGCGGGACTCCCAGGTCCGGATTCCAGGGCCCACCAAGATCCCAGAAGGGCAAGGTGGGGAGTAAGCAAGTATCCGCCACCTTTTAGCAGTCAACACACAACCTGGAAATTTGGGGGAAGTGGTCTTGTAAGTAAGAAATTACTGGTGGGATCCGTGCAGCTGCTCCAGCAAAGGCAGCGCCTGGGGCTCCCTGGAGCAGTCAGAGGTGTGAACTCATCACCACAGTAACCCCAGAGAGGGTGAGTCAAGGCCTGGCCAGACCCCTGAAGCTTGGCCACAGTGTGAGAGGGAAAGAAGAAGAAATCCAGGCCGGGTTCACCCCACCGAACTGGAAGATGTCGTTGACGCTCCTTCCCCGTAACAGTTCGCAACTTGCCCCCGCCCCTCCCCGTTCCTTCCCCAAAGCCGCTCACCCTCCTGTACCGTCTCTACTGCAGGCTGGTCTGGGGAAGCAGCAAAAGACAAGGTAAGAGAAGGGGTCCCCTTGAATCCTTGTCCTCGTCAGGGCTGAGATGAGATTTTCTGCTGGGTGAAAAGTCAACCTTGTCTCCCGTTTCCCCAGAGCGCTGTGCCTGTGGAACAGGAGGCCAAGCTCCTTCCTCCCTTAGCTGTTGGCTCCCACCTCAGGCTTGTTGGTCACAAAGATTTAACTGAGCTTGGCTCAGGGGACAGAAGAGGGAGGCGCTTCCTAACTCACACCTGCTCTGCTCTTTTCTTCCCGGGCAAAGACTCCACATTTGGGATACTCCACGCTTTGTAGAACACAGGCAGAGGGCTGGGGGCTACATAAATGTTCCCAGGCTTTCCCCAGACACAGTTGGCTGAATCTGAAATAAAGAAAGTCACTTCTGAAGGTATTTTGCCTTGAGGCAGCCCACGGCTTCCTACCAGCTTTCTGGGAAGCATGAGGTCCCTTGGCTTCCCCATCTGGGCAGAGCTAAAGCCAGGCCTGTAGTGGGATTTGTGGAACTTTCCTGCCCCTCTGAATCAACAGCTCAATAAAAAGGGGGCACATGGGATACCCTGGAACAAAGGGCACCATTCAGTAGCGCCAACAGGTCATACATCATCCGGCCAGAAACCTGCCACATGAAAAGGGTCTGCTGCTGCTGTGCCCTGCCTGGGAAGGGACAAAAACCGATTAACATTCAGCTGCATGGCCATAGGCCAGGGGCCTCTGGGGCTCTGCTCCCCAGCCCAGGGTCCAGCCACTGGGGGGAAGCCAGGCTGGGCACCGCAGCAGCAGCTCAAACCACCGCTACCTGATGGCCCTCAATAATGAAGAGCCTGGAATCACAAACGGAAGAGGAAAAGAGAAGCTGGGTTAGACTGACAAATTGTGAAAAAACCAAACCAACTTCCAACCTTGGCTGGGCCTCGGGGGGTCAAGAGGCCTCAGCTCACCCCACTAATGGAGCCGGCTGGAAGAGCAGCAGCCAGCCTTGCAGTGTCTTATCTTACAACATAAAATTAAAACCCACTTAAAAGGCCGGAGGGCATGTTAACATTCCCCCTGCTGTCTAATTGAAGTAGTTCCCAGTGCAAGGGATTTCACTTGAAAGATATCTCTCCCTCCCAGCCTGGCTCTCCCGCTCAGCTCAGCGGACAGGGGGTGGGGAGAGAGGGGCTGTCCGTTCCCAAACCAGCACAAGCGCAGGCTGGAGACAGCACCCCTTCTGCTTGCCTCCCCCACCCAGGCGGCAGGTGGCGACAGCAAAGGTTAGAACAGGCTCGGTTGTTTTGTATTTTTTAAAAATTTACAAATTCATTAGCAGTTATGTCAGCAGAGGCCAGACTCCTGACATGAAGTCCTGTAATGATTCAAATATGGCGAGCCCTGCAGTGAAACCTGGCAGTTCCTGTGGCCAAGGGATTTCTATTCCGTCCCCCAACAGCCCCTTTCTCCCCCCTATGCAAATATATTACAGGTCTCCAAGGCATACGGAATCAATCAGGGACATCCTGTAAAGGTGATGAACTTGCACTGGCCGTCCAGAGTAATGGGAACCAGTAAGCCTGAAGCGGGTCCGGACTCAAAGCCAAGGTGACAGCTATTAAGCAATTGTGCGCAGAACAAAACGGCAAGGGGGCCGGGTAATCAATTCAATTTTGATGGGCAACCCAAGCGACCGCAGCGGCTGTCGCAACTGATTAGAGAAGGCTGGGCTGGAGCTTTCTATGCGAGTCCATCACAGATCAGAAACAGGCCTGGGATGAAAAGACCAAGCACTGTCTCCCGAGGAGCAGGCGATGAAGGACTCTGTTTTATGTGACCATGTTCTTCCTTCTCTCCTTGAAGAAAGGGCAGAAAAAAAGCAAGCAGTTTGGAGATTAGATAGTTTTCTTTTCAGCCATTTATCATTATGAAGGAAAGTAGACAGGGCAGGGGCAGGGAAGTCTCCAGTGGGATTTCTGCAAAGTCTCACTAAGAAGAGCCAGGTTCATATGCTGCAGCCCGAGCAACCCCTGCGTATTACTGCGGCCTGGCAGGGTCTGCAGAGCGTCCAGGGCCCCTCCTCTCTAATGAGGGCAAACAGGCCCCCATGCCCCAAGGAGCACAGAAATTCTCCTGCAGAAACCCCAAACCACCTAATTGTATCATTTGTGAAAGTTAAAGTCTGAATCAGAGCAAGAATGGAGGAACATGGGAAGCTGAGAGGGTTGTGCAAAGTCCGGGCAGGTTAGGTCCCTGCAAACAGTGGCCCCTCACCCATCCCTGGGCCTGGGTCAGGGGCAGCAAGAGCGCCTGCTGTGTCTCCTGGCCTAGCAGCACAAACCAGGCCCAGGGCAGACTCTGCAGGCCTGCTGGGACATTCTGGGCTCATGTTTGGTGGTTCTGTTCTGTGGTACAGGGACACAGGGAATGCTGAGCAAGGTGGAGGGGAGACTGGGGTGGGGAAGAAACATCTTGGCCAGGAGCGCTCAGGCAGGGCCAGGCTGGTGGTGAGGGAGGAAGGCTGATTTTAGAAAAGGAGAGCAGTGGGTGCAGATTCAGGTAGTTCTTGGAAGGAAATCACAGATGGGTAATTATTAACCTGGACAAAGCTGGAATCACCGATAAGCCAAAATGCCAACCAAATTAAGGTCACACCCGTTCTATCTAACAAGAAAAGATGGTGGGAGATCTCTCAGTCATTGCTGGTGGGAGTACAGATTGTTATAGTTTTTCTGAAAACAAGCAATTTGGCAGCACGGACAAAGATTCAAAGTGCTCATATCCTAAAGAAAATAAACAGGAATTTGGACATAATTTACTGCTTTACAGTGTTCATCGTGATTTTTTAGAAGCCCTAAATTGGCAGAAAGTAAATTGGTAAGTTGTACCTATATTTTGAAATATGATGCAGTGAATGAATTATGCTTAATGACATGGGACTTGATTTAAAATTAGAGAAAAGGGGGGTGGTAATAAAGAGTATGAGCTCAAGAACATTTGAAATGAAAAAAAGAAAAAAGATTAATGTAGCCAAACTATAGATCATTAAATTGCATTAAATAGCAAGGGAATGAAATGTGTGTGTATATCCGTAAAATATCACATGAAAACATTTTTTCTGGTAATACTGTCTCCCATTCGTGTGCAACAGAAAACAAACACTAAACTCTGTGTGTCTGCATTTATGTGGGTATGTGTGAGTGTGTTTTAGGGACACAGGGATGATTTAGAAGAACCGTTTAGATGGTTTCCATACACATCTCTGTTATGTTTATTTTTATTTTTTGAGACAGAGTCTCAAGCTGTCACCCTGGGTAGAATGTCATGGCATCACAGCTCATGGCACTCTCGAACTCTTGGGCTTAAGCGATTCTTTTGCCTCAGCCTCCCAAGCAGCACCCGCCACAATGCCCTGCTATTTTTGCTGTTGCAGTTGACATTATTGTTTTTTTTTTAGCTGGCCCAGGGCCAGATTCAAACCCGTCAGCCTCAGTGTATGTGGCTGGCACCCTACCCTCTGAGCTACAGGTGCCGCCTGTTATGTTTAACTTGTTACAATGAACATTTATTACGTCTATAATTAAAAGAGTTCATTAAAAAAAAAAGTATGTGGAGCAATGCCTGTGGCTCACTGGGTAGCCTGCTGGCCCCATATACCCAGGGTGGCGGGTTCAAACCTGGCCCTCACCAAACTGCAACAGAAAAAATAGCCAGGCATTGTGGTGGGCATCTGTAGTCCCAGCTACTCGGGAGGCTGAGGCAAGCGAATCGCCTAAGCCCAGGAACTGGAGGTTGTTGTGAGCTGTGTGACAACACAGCACTCTACTGAGAGCGATAAAATGAGACTCTGTCTCTACGAAAAAAAAAAAAAGTAAATTGTGCTTGTGGAAGAAAGAAAGAAAAGAAATATGTCTCCATTGCTCTTTAACATTGTAATGGAAGTTTTAGCCATTGCAATTAGGGAAGAAAAGGCAATCAAGGGTATCCGCATAGGTTCAGAAGAGATCTAACTTTCACTCTTCACAGACGATATGATTGTATATCTGGAAAACACCAGGGTTTCTACTGTGAAGCTCTTAGAAGTGATCAAGGAATACAGCAAGGTATCAGGCTACAAAATCAACACTCATAAATCAGTAGCCTTTATATA
>CAUYON010057011.1:0-21492 GCA_963573935.1 Arctocebus calabarensis
GGTCGTTGATAGTCTTAGAGCTAGAAGAGAATCCATTACAGTCAGGAGCACAGCCTTCTAATAGAAATATTTGCCGTGGGTGGGCAAGAGAATCGCCTAAGCCCAGGAGTTGGAGGTTGCTGTGAGCTGTGTGATGCCACGGCACTCTACCGAGGGCGATAAAGTGAGACTCTGTCTCTACAAAAAAAAAAAAAAGAAAGAAAGAAAGGAATGTTAGCAATGAAGGAAATAGACTAAATCTATGCAGCAATTCACTATGGGAGCTACTGGCTACACTTGAAAGGTGGCTGAAGAACTGGATTTTAAATTTTATCTAACTTTATTTAAATTTTATTTTAAGTAGCTACACATGACTCGTAGATACCGTATTGGACAATGTAGTTCTAGATTTACCTACAATGAGCCTAGAAACCTTGGATAACATGTCTCCATGTCATCCATACCTACAAATAATAATTTGCCCTGTAAAGGCAGGCAGATATTTTATATAAGCTTCCCTATCTGCGCCTTTTCTGTATTTGCTTTTAACAAGAAGAGTCTGGGCTCGGCACCTGTGGCTGAATGGTCTAAGGCGCCAGCCACGTACACCTGAGCTGGCAGGTTCGAATCCAGCCTGGGCCCACCAAACAATGACGGCTGCAACCAAAAAATGGCCAGGCCTTGTGGCGGGTGCCTATAGTCCCAGCTACTTGGGAGGCAGAGGCAGGAGACTCGCTTGAGCCCAGGAATTGGAGGTTGCTGTGAGCTGTGATGCCACGGCACTGTATCCAGGGTAATAGCTTGAGGCTCTGTCTCAAAAAAAAAAAAAAAACAAGAAGAGTCTGTATTTTCCAAGACATCTGAAATCAGATTAAAATAAGCTTCTGCTACTCAGATCCTAGACTGCCGGATGGCCTGATCTAGCATTGCCATGTTAGCCAGCTGGGAGAGGTTCATTCAAGGAGAACCGAAAAAGCAAAACCCCTGGGTGCATCCATAATCTAAAGGTGTTGATGAGCTGGCTGTAATCCTCAAGGACTCTTTAGGGAAATAACCCACGGTTTGTCCTAGAGTACTCACAGCAAGCACTGACACAGAAGCACTCAGTATTTCTACATTGCCTCAGATCACAGGAAGCTTTGCAAAAGGGCTTTGGTTTGCTTTTAATTTTTTTTTCAATTTTTAACATTTGTAATAGATAATACATTCACTTAATTGAAAATTTGTAATATACAAAATGACCTACAGTGAAAAGTGTCATCCGACCCATGTTTCAGTCACCCAATTTTTTGTTTTTTTTTTTGGTCTGGGATCAATGAATATTATCTTTTTCTTGTGTGTCCTTTCAAAGACAGTTTATGCATATTCAAGGAAATGTGTATGTATTTTCTCTCTCTCTCTTTTTATACAAATAGTATTCAGAACTTACTGCTTTATAGCTGCATGATATTATATACAACAGGGGGCAGCAAACTCTGGCCCACAAGGCAAATCTGTCCCACTGCCTGGTTTTGCAAATAAAGTTTTATTAGAACACAACCATGATCATTTATATATTGCCTTATGGCTGGATTTGCACTGTAGCACCAGAGTTCATCAGTTTCAACAGAGCCCATATGGCCTCCTAAGTCTAAAATATTTACTGTGTAGCCTTTTACAGAAAAAGCTGTCGACCCTTGTTATAGCTAACGGATGCCCCAGAATTTGTTTAGCCTATGCCCTGCTGCTACACATTGAAGGTACCTTCCAATCCTTTTCTATTACAAACAAGATTGTATGTCTTCCAGTTTTTCAGCCTGGAGAACAAGAAAAAAGAAAGAAGAAGAAAAACCTTAAAGAGAAAGAGAAGGAAGGAAAGTTGAGGGAAAAAGTAAAAGTATAGTCAGTAACTTTGAATATCCCTCATTTCTAAATATAGAAGTGTATTCATTGGAAAAATTCCTGGACATGAAATTCTGGGCCCCAAAACTATGTGCATTGGTAATTTTGATAAATAATGTCAAATTAGACTCCATGAATGTGGCAACAATTTACATCCACATCAGAAATATTTGAGAGTGTCCATTTCTCCACATCCTCACCAGTTTTGTGTGTTCCCACATTTTGTGATCTTTGCCACTATTATAAGTAAAGAATGGTTTTTCAGTATAGTTCTATTTTGCTTCTCATAAGGAAAATGAAACATCTTTTTACAGACTAGATTTCATGCCCATTTGTTTTTGTGCATGTAACCCTATCTTTTGCCCATTTTTTGTTGGGCTTTGGATCTTTTAATGTATTTTTTATTTTTATTTATTTATTTATTTTTGCAGTTTTTGGCCGGGGCTGGGTTTGAACCTGCTACTTCCGACATATGGGGCCCCCGCCCTATTCCTTTGAGCCACAGGTGCCACCCTAATGTATTTTTTAAATTAAATTTAAGGTTTCAATTTTATTTCAATAGATTAGGGTTGTAGATGGTTACATGGATGAGTTGTACAGTGGCAAGATCTGGGCTTTTAGTGTACCCATCACCCAAATAATGTATATTATACACAATGATAATTTTTTCATTCACCCACCTGGCCCCTGAGTCTCCAGTGTCCATTCTAACACTCTGTATAACCACACATATCTCTGGCTTCACTCCTTAGCTCCCACTTGCCAATGAGAACACATGGCAGGATAAGATTTGGACTTTTTATTACAGATTTGTAGTATTAATAGTTTTTTTATATTAGAGAAATTAGTCCTTTCTATGTGGTGTGAGTTGTAGATATCAGGTCAGACAATTAAGTTTACAAACTCATTCTAGAAAAAGCGATACATACATCATTGCTGAATATCACTCTGGCCCCACCTTTGAGGCACTCCCCTCGGGATGTTACACACCAACACTCAGCGTCTGGTCCACCCTTCAAAGAAGTTCTGGAACTCTTTTCCTGGAATGGCCATCAGAGCCATAGAGTCACCAAATGGCCGAGAGGAGTATTTCAAAGGTGACCATCGAGATATTTAGCTATGAAGTATGGAGCACATTTAATTGTTCTGCCTCATGTGTTCCTAGCTTATCACTTGTGTTTTTACTTTATCTATGGTAGTTTCAGCCAGCTTTCAAAAAATATTGTCCGCCAATGAGGAAGGGTTATAATGGGAGCCAGATGAGCCACTGTTGGGCTCCTATAGTTGTATGCCACAGTATCCTATGCCGGTTGGTGTGGCTCAGGGGAGAGTGGGGAGAAAAAGAATAGTGTTTCCAAGGGAAAATAAAAAGACTGCCTCACTAAGGTAGGTAAGGCTTACTCTCTGCCTGTTCTTTGCTCTTCTTGAGACAATACAGAGACACAGTGCCTGTAGAGGGCACTCTTGAGCCCTTATCGTCCATAATATGTTTTCAAATCCAGGTAGAGTTGACAATCATTATCTGGGTATCTATACAGGGGATCGCCCAACACTGAAACCTCCTTCTTTGACCTTCTATAAGGAATCTCCACTCACTCATTCATTCAAAATTCGCTTGTCAAGCACAAACCAGGTACAAGGCCCTACCTTGATGCTCTGGACACAAAGTCCCTGACTTCAAAGAATGTTCATCTCTGGTTACCTGATTCTACTGTTCTCAAAGTGTATCTTAGGTATTTTTTAGTAGATCTTTCCCACCAAAGTTCTAGGGACCCTACTTCTAAACTAGGAGATTCATAAAGATGAAACCACCCAAATCCCTGAGGAATTAAGGCTGCGTGGATCATATTCTACGCTTGGTCTCCCAGAACAAGACAAAGCAAGGGAGTCCCTTCTTCTTTGGAACAGGGTGATCCTAATAACCCCAAATAAAAATGCTGTGATTTAGACTTCCCCAGTAACTACTTTAAGAAGAATAATCTATTTCTCTTCAGAATTAGACTCATTTCTGAGCCTCTTCTGATGCCTTTATCAAGGGGGTTTGCTTCCCATGACCAAGAACAAGTCCATGAAGCCACTTGCACTTCCATGTTGTCTTTGGCCATTTTGACAGACGATGGAAACTGATTCCATGCTCCAAAGACAGCAGCTTCAAGAGCCAGGCAGTTCTTAGTAAACTCAAGGAGAAAGTTGGCCTAGACTAGCCAGGCCAGTGATTCTGCCAGCGCTGAGGTTTCACCAAGTGAGCGTGCACTTCTTTTCAATTCTCACTAAGAGGAGCCCATGTCCTGGTGCAGACTGGAAGGCATCCAGCCTTCTCGCAAATAAATCCTACATCTGGCTGAGGGAGGTCAGGAGTGTGAGTGCTGCTTGTCCTTAGCTAAAAACATGACACCGTGTGACTATAAAATGACTTGCAACTGTTGTAATAAAGAAGCTGGCCCTCTTAATGAAACAGAAATGTGCTCTAAATCCACACCTGACAGATCCTCCTCTTCCTCTCCAGTCCCTGGCACGTGCCTGGCCCACACTGTAGACCTTCCATAAATGTCATTGAGCTTGTTCTAGGTGTAATGAGCCATGTCAGGTGCCTGTGGGGTGAGTAAGAAGTTGTTCCTGCACACGAGGCACCTGTAGCCTACTGTGGAGGTTGCCTCGGGGGTGAGGGGGAGGCAGGAGATGGGTAGAAAGGCTACCCTCCTACAAAGCAGAATGAGATGTTCCGTGAAAGCAGAGCACCTGCCAAATAGCAAGCTGAGATGGGTATTATGACTTTATCCATCTTACAGAGGAGGAAATTAAGGCACAGAGAGGTTAGGTAACTTGCCCAAAATCACACACTTAGAAATAGCAAAACTGGGCTCGGCGCCTGTGGTTCAACAGGCTAAGGCTCCAGCCACGTACACCTGAGCTGGTGGGTTCGAATCCAGCCTGGGCCCGCCAAACAACAATGGTGGCTGCAACCAAAAAATGGCCGGGCGTTGTGGCGGGCGCCTGTGGTTCCAGCTACTTGGGAGGCAGAGGCAGGAGACTCGCTCGAGCCCAGGAATTGGAGGTTGTTGTGAGCTGTGATGCCATGGCACTGTATCCAGGGTGACATCTTGAGGCTCTGTCTCAAAAAAAAAAAAATGTTTAGAAATAGCAAAACTGGGATTCAAATCGCATATTTTGACTGCAGAATCTCTACTCTTTAACTGTTAGGCTGAACTGGACAGACTGCAAAAATGGGGGACCTTGACTTATTTTCTTTTTTTTTTCTGAGACAGAGTCTCACTATCTCACCCTTAGTAGAGTGCTGTGGCGTCACAGCTCACAGAAACCTCAAACTCTTGGGCTCAAGCGATTCTCTTGCCTCAGCCTCCAGAGTAGCTGGGACTACAGGTACCCGCCACAGCGCCCGGCTATATTTTTTGGTTGCAGTTGTCATTGTTGTTTAGCAGGCCCAGGCTGGGCTTGAACCCGCCACCTTCAGTGCATGTGGCCAGTACCCTACTCACTGAGCTATGGGCACCAAGCCTATTTTCTTTTTTAACAATAAATATAGGATATCTTGTGGAATGTGAAGTTGGGAGGACTTTGTCCAGGGGTACTGATGTTCTGCCAGGCTTCTGTCAGGATCTTTCCAAGGCTCGCCCTCCTTGTGGGATAAGATTCTTCTATGATATAAGATCAGGAACCCCTGGGTCCCTAAAGAGTCGTGATTTTCTTTCTCCATGACAGTAAACACAACGAAGTCAGCATAATCTTGTGAAATCTGAAAAGTGCTTAAGAGCCAAGGCAAGGTAGTCACGCTCTGTGGCAGAACAATGCTGTTAGAAAGCTGTCATTGGCTAGTTACAAGCCAGAGAGCCCACGTGGGGAGACGCAGCACCCGGAGAGAGGGCTCATCCGGACACACGATGTGCGGGGAAGGAACTTGCTTTTTCAAAGATCAGGGAATGTCAACACTCTCTCCACACTCTGTCTCCTCCTAACTACTCACTCTCCCCTCAAAGATTTGGCATTTCTTCCAATTCCAGGTCCTCGGGTCATCAGCAAAGGCATTTTTAGGAAGGGCTAATCAGAAAGTGGTTCAGTTAGAGATGGTCTTTATCTCCTCGATTATCACTTGCTTAAAAGCACGCTGCTTTCCTCCTCTCACATTCATCCTTCCTGTGCGATATCATGCTAAGTTAAGACTTTTGAAATTTGAAAATCTGCATTGTGTTTCAAAATGTCAACATGTTCTCCTGCTCCAGAAATATAGATGGCGTGCAAACACGGGCAGCTCAGCTGCTATGCAGGAGAGCCAAGACTCTAGGCTGGTTTCAAAGTCTAGGGACCAACATCTTTGAATCTCACTACACACCTTAGCAACCACACTGAGCGGCAAAACATAGTCCTACCTTCCTATCCTCAGGGCCTAGGATCACACACCTACTATTTGGTCTCTGAGAAGAAATCTGGAAGCACTGGGTTGAAATGGAAACAGAAATGGAGTTATTGTAACAACCAGAAAGCATAAATCTTAAAAGCCACTGGAGAAGAATGTGTAATACTTTTAGGTGAGTTAAAGCAATTAACTGGCTAGTATCACTTGTGGAAGATGATTTGAAAAGATGTGGGACACAATATTAAATGACATTGAAACTTACGGTGATTAAATTAATTTCTTTTTCGATGTTAAGCTAGGAGAAAGTCTTTGGTGCTGGCAGAGGCTTTAACACCTCAGCTATACTTATTAATACCTCCTTCGAACAAAGAGAAAGAGGGCTTTAGCACTTGGCAGCTTGGTAGGGAATGATAGCTAGAATTTAACAACATTGGTTTGTTGTAACTTTATTAATGTTTTGGTTATCTTCTATCCATGGCAAGTGACAATGTTTTGTTAGTGTCAGTAGATATAGAGAACTTTGCTTCCATGGTCACTTGGTAAGTGGAAATGCAGATTGCTGGGATCTCCTGCACCAGAACCTGCATTTTCACAAGATGTTGATGCATTTTAAAGTTTGAGAACTAATCTACAGTTTCCCTTTTTTTAAAATTTAATTTTAGTATTAAATCTTAGCTGGTACATTAGTGCAATCAAGGGGTACAATGTGCTGATTTCATATACAATCTGATATATTTTCATAAAACTGTTTAACATAGCCTTCATGGCATTTTCTTTGTTATTATATGAAGACATTTGTATTCTGCATTTAGTAAGTTTCGCCTCTACCCTTCTAAGATGCAGCATAGGTGTGGCTCCACCAATTACCCTCCCTCCACCCAACCTCCCCCCTCCCCTCCCGTCCCTTGCCCCTTTCCCCGTATTCTTGTGCTATAGTTGGGTTATAGCCTTCATATGAAAACTATAAATTAGCTTCATAGTAGAGCTGAGTACATTGGATACTTTTTCTTCCATTCTTGAGATACTGTGCTAAGAAGAATATGTTCCAGGTTACAGTTTCCCTTTTAAATACATTTATTTATAAAGAAAATGTGAATTGATTTAAATAATAATAGCATGAATTAGTACTTAGTGGGAAAAACTATGCTGGCGGTCCAAGAATATTTTGGAAATACTTTGGTTCAGTACTTCTGTTAATGAAAGTAAGGCATGGGGTTTCATCCCTCCAGAGACTAAGTACCTTTGAAGTCACTCAGTGTCTGGGTTGAGAGGAAAGACAAGTCATGCGGGGGACTGTGGCTATAACCTTGGCGAGCCCTTCATGGGATTTGACTCCCATTCTCTCCCTGGCTCTTCCCCATGACATGATGGTAAATGTCCCACAACCCGCTCCCTGGGAGAAATATACACATATGTTTGTATGTGACGGTCACATTCACAGTACCTCTTAAGGGTAATGCAACAATTTCTGTTGATGTTTTCTCTATGTAGTTTTAGAAATAATACAAATTTTAAGCTAAAAATAACTGCTATTCCAATTACTCCTATAACTTCAGTGTGACTTACTTGCAAAATCCACCATTTTTATAATTCTATCAACATTAGTGTCACAAAATCAGACTAGAAAAAAATGCTTGATTACTAATTTCTGTTAAAGCAGAAAATTACTTACCTTATTGACTAAACAGAATACTTCCAATATAAATTTTGGTTGATATTTTTGTTAACCTCAATGAGCTTATTTACCAATGACTTTAGTAATGTCTTTGCTGAATCAGAAAGTAGTTTTCAGCTAGGTGTAGCGGTTTGTACCTGTAATCCTAGCACTTTGGGAGGCCAAGGCAGAAAAATTACTTGTGGCCAGGAGTTCAAGACCGACCTGGGCAAGAGCAAGACCCCATCTCTACAATAAATGGAAAAATTAGCTAGCCATAGTAGTACACCCCTGTAATCCCAGCTGCTAAAGAGGCTGAGGCAAGAAGACCATTTGAGGTTGCAGTGAGCCATGATGAGCCACTACACACTGGCCTGGACAACAGAATGAGATTCTCTCTTCAAAAAAAAAAAAAAACAAAAAACAAAAAACAAAAAGAAAAAAGAAAGAGAAGAAAATAGTTTTCAAGTATTAGAAAAATAATCCCTTGGGCGGCGCCTCTGGCTCAGTGGGTAGGGCGCCGGGCCCCAAAATGTTGTGCTACTGGCTGTCTCTTCCCAACTCTGCATTCAATTACATTAAGTTTTAAATCAAGGGTGGTGGGTTCAAACCCAGCCCTGGCCAAACTAACAAAAATAGCCAGGAGTTGTGGCGAGCACCTGTTGTCCTAGCTACTCTGGAGGCTGAGGCAAGAGGATCACCTAAACTCAAGAGTTGGAGGTTGCCGGGTGGTGCCTGTGGCTCAAGGACTAGGGTGCTAGCGCCATATATCGGAGGTGGCAGGTTCAAATCCAGCCCCAGCCAAAAAGCTGCAAAAAAAAAAAAGAAAAAGCAAAAGAAAAAGAAAAAAGAGTTGGAAGTTGCTGTGAGCTGTGATGCATTCTACTGAGGGCAACAAAGTAAGACTCTATCTCAAATATATATATATATATTCACAGTACCTCTTAAGGGTACTTTTCTTGGGTGGCGCCTAAGTCTCAGTGAGTACGGCACCAGCCCCATATACCAAGGGCAGCAGGTTAGAACCCAGCCCCAGACAAACCGCAACAAAAAATATAGTCAGGTGTTGTGGCCAGCGCCTCTAGCTACTTGGGAGGCTGAGGCAAGAGAATCGCCTAAGCCCAAGAGCTGGAGGTTGCTGTGAACTATGATGGCCCAGCACTCTACTGAGGGCGACAAAGTGAGACTCTGTCTCTAAAAAAAAATTCCCTCTTTTTTTTTTTTTTTTTTGCAGTTTTTGGCCAGGGCTGGGTTTGAACCTACCACCTCCAGTATATGGGGCCAACACCTTACTCCTTTGAGCCACAGGCACCGCCCCTCCTTCTTTTGTGCCATTTCTGTTGTGCCATTTCCAACAGCTACTGACATGATGTGCTTTCAAGTTCAATCTCATAAGTCACTGTGAAAGTTTTGAGACAGACTGTCCATTATTTCATTTCCAGGAAACACAGTTGACAATGTCTTTTCTGATTCACACATGCAAGTTTCAATTTAATCAGCTTACACATCTGCATTATTAACATTTTCTGCATCCCTTTCTTAAGGCTAGACAATCAACAAAAACAATAAATCAATCCCTGATTTGTATTATTTGTCAATTTTAATGGTGTAAATGGTCTTGTTATGACTGATTTAAAACTTGATGTAATTGAATGCAGAGTTGGGAAGAGACAGTCAGTAGCACAGCATTATATAGAGTGTCTATAAAGTTCATGTCCAATGTATAATGTAAACCTATTTTTAAATTGCACACAAACTTTATGGACACCCTACACATTATTTCCATCATGCAGATACCATAGATGTAAATAACCTCAATAGCATAGGAAATAATTAGTAGGTGATGTGTTTAAGTATTTATTATCATTTTCTTATAATTTATTTAATTATAAGTTGTTATAATTTAATAACCCCAAAGAGAGGGGAAAAAACTAGGATACTTGGAAGGAGGAATCATCAGAGTGATTCACCTGAATCTGGGGGAAGAAACCTCCAATTGTAGGGGTCTTAAGTTGATGGATTAAGTATTGGTTAAGAGCATAGCTTTGGAGTCTGCTCCTGGGCTTCAATCCTGACTCTGTCCTTCATAAGCCATATGATCTTGAGCAAGTAACTCAATCCCTCTGTGCCTCAGTTTCCTCATGTGAAAGAAGATAATAATGACATCTACTTCATAGGGTTATAAATATTAAATAAGGGCGGCGCCTGTGGCTCAGTGAGTAGGGTGCCGGCCCCATATACCAAGGGTGGTGGGTTCAACCCGGCCTCGGCCAAACTGCAACAAAAAAAATAGTCAGGTGTTGTGGCGGGTGCTTGTAGTCCCAGCTACTTGGGAGGCTGAGGCAAGAGAATCGCCTGAGCCCAAGAGCTGGAGGTTGCTGTGAGCTGTGATACCATAGCACTCTACCGAGGGCGATAAAGTGAGACTCTGTCTCTACAAAAAAAAATAAAAAATAAAGAAATAAATATTAAATAAGATAATAATCTTTAACCTATTAATATTAACATGGTGGCTGGCACAGAGTAAGTGCCCAATACACATTAGTTAGTATTAGTAGTATTTAACTATACTATATCTTTTTATATAGAGAAAATATATACAGCCAATATTTCATACTATTAAGGTTCTTAAAGCTTCTGCATACATAATCTGACGGAAGCCTCATGGTGACCCCAGGAGGTAGCCAGTATGTGATTTTCATTCTTCACTCACTGCCATCTGCCTTCTGTGGGCAGAGACTGAGACTCTGAAAGGCTAAATGGGGGCCTGGAACAGAGGCCATCAGCTGACCAGCCGGAGCTGGGCCTACGGCTTCTGTTTTCCCTTAGCTGCTCCAAAACCTTTAATGATCATTGTGTGTCCTCTGTAAATCCTTCAGACAGGAGGAATGGGAGATAATGATTCTCTTAACTTAGAATTTCTTAGTCAACCCATTACATTTGACAGCTTTTACATTACTCTATAAATAAGTATTCCTATGTGGTGCAGATGGCAATTCCAGAAGGCCAGTGACCTAAGAGAGAAGACAGGGTTTTCTTCCTCCCACATTACTGGCTGAGAGACATTCCATCAGACTGTATTGAAGAAAATGGGAATGATCTCTCTTTTTTTCACCTTTTCCCCAGCAAAGTAACAGTGACCTGCTCCCCGGAATAAATGGGGAGGAATCAGAATCTGTCCACCTTGCTCTGAAGATAAGTTTCAAAACATAGATCTTCCCTTTGTTATCATAATTGTGGCTAGAATGTGGTTTAAAAAAAAAAATCAGGGACAGAGATCAAGTTGGATTCCTCCTAGTCTGGGGAAGGTGTGAGGAACCTGGTGCTGTCTTGCTGAGTTAGAAGGAGTTATAACGTTTCTATTTCATTTTATTTTAGTCAGTCTCAAGCTGTTGCCCTGGGTAGAGTGTTATGGCATCATAGCTCACAGCTATGATGAGCAACCTCCAACTCTTGGGCTCAAGCAATCTTCTTACCTCAGTTTTTCTATCGAAAAGAGTGAGATGGGGGGGGGTCTCACTCTTGCTCAGGCTGGTCTCGAACTTGTGCGCTCAAGCTATCCACCCACCTCAGCCTCCCAGAGTGCTAGGACTACAGGTGTGACCACCGCACCCAGTAGGAGTTACAACTTTTCTAAAAGGAAACTTGGTAACATTCACCAAAATTTCAAATATATACCATTTTAAATCAGCGGTTCTACTGTAGAACTTATCCTTCAAAAACACTCTCGTGTGTGAAAAATGAGGATTTAAAGTTATTCCTTTTTTTTTTTTTTTTTTTTGAGACAGAGCCTCAAGCTTTCACCCTGGATAGAGTGCCATAGCATTACAGCTCATAGCAACCTCCAATTCCTGGGCTCAAACGAATCTCCTGCCTCCGCCTCCCGAGTAGCTGGGACTACAGGCGCCCGCCACAACGCCCAGCTATTTTTTGGTTGCATTATTGTTTGGCGGGCCTGGCTGGATTCGAACCCACCAGCTCAGGTGTACATGGGTGGCACCTTAGCCGGTTGAGCCGCAGGCACCAAGCGCTAAAGTTATTCTTTACACCATTGTTTGTAAAAGGGAAAGAGTCAAAAAAAAAAATCTGCCCATCAGCAGACTTCTAAATAAATTGCAGTACTTTCAAACAAGGCAACACTACACAACCATTAAAAAGAATGGACTTGATTTCTGTACACTCATATAGTATAATTTCTGAGCTACATGAAGTACCAAAGCTAGGGGAAGGGGTCATACATATTTATGCATAAACATATGAAATCTTTCTGGAAGGAGGTATAAAAAACTAGAAACAGGAGAACCGGGTGATTAGGACAGAAAAGGAGACATTCTACTACACATTCTTTAGGGAATATTTGAATTTTATTCCATTTGCAGGCATTGTATAACCAAAATAAAGTGGATTTTTTTGTTTTTGAGACAGAGTCTCACTATATCACTCTTGGTAAAGTGCAGTGGCATCACAGCTCACAGTAACCTCAAACTCTTGGGCTTAAGCGACTCTCTTGCTTCAGCCTCCCAAGTAGCTGGGGCTACAGGCACCCACCACAACGCCCGGCTATTTTTTGGTTGTAGTTGTCATTGTTGTTTGGCGGGCCCGGGCTGGATTCGAACCCGCCAGCTCCAGTGTATGTGACCGGTGTCCAAGCCGCTGAGCTACAGGCACCGAGCCGAAAAAACAAAGTTTTGTATACAAGTAGGTGAAGAGACCTGTTTAAAAAAAGATTTTTAAATCCGAAAGTTCAGTTTCGCATGGGCAGAGGCAGTGGGGCGGTGATTAGCGAGGCTGAGAAGGAAGGACAAACTCAGGGTCTTCGCACCCCTGCTCACGCTGAGACCTGACTCTCCACAGCAACAGTCCGAAGTGGCCCACACGTCCCAGCCCCAGGAAGAGAAGCTGGCTGCGGCCCTCAGGGTGGAGCTACACAACACCTCGTGCCAAGTCCAGAGCCTGCAGGCCGAGACCGAATCCTTACGGGCCCTGGTAAGTGGGCCAAGATGAGCCCTGGCGTGTCTCGTGTTCACTTTAACTCTTCAACTGTCAGATTGTAGTCCTATAGGTCATAGTGTGAAAGGGATTCCAGTCTCACAGCTTATGGGCTTCCAGGTCAGAAACATCTTCTGACTCCCGAGGAGCATCGGAGACTGCCGCCCCAAAATGCCCCTCCCCAGGCTACTGCTGGGAGTGCTGGCTGTTAATTGCCACAACCGCCCCATTCCGGCTGTCCCGGCTTCGCCAAAGATTTGCCCAATCTGGCCCAAACAGAAGACCCCTGCCTAGGAGGCTAGGCCCCGCCCCCAGCCCTCAGCCAATGACTGCCCGCCAGGGGCTGTAAAAGCCCAGCCCTCCTGCATCCCAGTGAAGCTGAGTTTTGGTGTGACTCAAGTTTCCTGGGGTCCGGCTGCTGGGAGATATCAGCAGACCACGTCCTCCCTTCGCACCTTTCCCTGCTTTGTCCTGCTTTCCTCATTCCCCCTTTCCTGAGAGAAATCTGTAATTATTTACAAGTTTCAGCATCCCTGTCTCAGGCTGTTTCTGGAGGTCCCAACCTAGGACAACAAGGAAGCTCCTTCGACTCACTGTGTTTTGCAGACTCTTGAATTATTAATTATTAATTAAAATAATTATTTAAATAATAAAAGTAATAATGCAGCAACCCACCCTCTGACCTCTGGGGTGGACTTAAGTTCTATCGGGGTATTAAACACATTTCCTCCTGGGTCCCCCCTCCAGGGAGTCAATGGTACTGTTCTAAGCACAGCTTTCTTCGTACAAGTTCAAGTGTACAAAGAGGTTGGGCTGTGTGATCCGTCTGCAGCTGAGATGTTGGGGTCCAACGAGGCTGAAAATAGTATCTGGGTCAGTGCAAGGGGATGTGAGCAAAGGATCTGAGGGAGAAAAATCCAGAGAAGTAGAGTTAGAAGGGCTCAGCAGCTCCATCAGGCCTTTGTGTAAACAGGCAAATTACCAAACCTCAGCTTCCTCTTCTGCAACATGTGTATACCTGTCCCAGAGCACCCCATCCTCAATGTTTCTGAGGAGCCCACGAGAGGATGCAGTGATCATGCTCTTCTTACTATTAGCATCACTTCGATGAACTCAGTATGCTCTGGGAATTTTATCAAGGGCTCTGGGGACATAAAACTAAATAGACATGGTCCCTGCCCCCAAGGAGTGAATGTGACTTCAATGGAGAAGTTGATAGTCACAGGAACCAGAGGCTCTGAATGTGAGGGGGTGGCAGGTGGGAGAGATCACCTACTCCCCCTGTGGGAATCAGGGTACAGACTCTGTGAGGGCTGGAGGGGAGCAGGTAGAAATGGGCAGAGTCAAGGGTGGGGATCTGGAAGTGCTCCCCCCACCACAAAGTCTGATGCTTACAGACACAGCAGGCCTGTGGAACAGGGGACTGACACTCAGACCCTGCAATCTTGAACCCTGGCTCCTTACTTACCAGCTGGGTGCCCCCTCAAAGCTTTTGTTTTCTTATAAATTGAGGGGTATTTTGGCTATCATTTCTATTGGATGTCTTAGTGGCTTAAGGCAACAGTGAATCGTTTGTTTTCTCATTCTGCGATCTCAGTAGCATTCAGCAGAGATAATTCATCTCCGTTCCACATGCATCTGCTGGGACTGGAACACACCTGAGAATGGAGTCCTCCACACACATATCTAGCACCTCAGCTGTGTGTCTCTTTTTCTTTCACCACATTACCTCTCCATGTGGCTAGCTTGAACTTCCCTGTATCATGACAATCTCACAATAGTCAGATTTGCATGTAACATCTGAATGAGCCCAGAAGCTACCAGGCCTCTGACCTTAAAAGTCCCTGAACAGCACTTACACCTCATTCTACTGGTCAAAGCAGTCACAAGATCAGCCCAGACTCGGAAGAGAAAGCTCCACATTTTTTTTTTTTTTTTTTTAGAGACACCCTCGGTAGAGTGCCATGGAGTCAGCTCACAGCAACCTCCAGCTCTTGGGCTTAGGCGATTCGCTTGCCTCAACCTCCCAAGTAGCTGGGATTACAGGTGCCCACCACAACGCCTGACTTTTTTTGTTGTTGTTGCAGTTTGGCTGGGGCTGGGTTCGACCCCACCACTCTGGGAATATGGGGCTGAGCCACAGGTGCCCCCCAAAAGCTCCACCTCTTGATGGGGCACTAGCAAGATCACACTGAGAAAGAGCTTGTGAAACAGAGGTCACTGTTGCAGCTGCCTTTGGAAACGTAAAAAAACCTCAGGCCACATAGGATATCATAGGATTATAATACAATTTAACTTATATAAAGTCATCAGAGTGATTAATTAGATAGTGCACACAAGCCCTTAGCACAGCACCTGGCACAGAGTGAACAGTGGATAATGGCATCTATTATTAATTGTCATATAAAATTACCACTATACCCACCAGTATAGTAACCCTAAATTGGCATCACCAGTCACCTGGTCACTTCACTTGAACCCCATGGTCCTCACCTGTTAGAACAAATGGAAAACGAATTCAGACCCCTAACCAAAAGACTTTGGAGCCTTCTGGCTGTGATCATGACCCAAGACAGGCTGCCTTGTCCCCTGCTAGTTCCAGTAGATCACAATTCTGGTCACTGGGCCTTGTAGCTAAGTGAAGAGCAGAGACTGAGCCTGAATAGGTACATGGTAACAATCTCTTATACTGTTTTCAAATACAGAAAGTTCATCCAGCATCTCTGTTATTCTCGAAGCAACCTGTGCATACACAAGGCCTCTATAGCTTATATAAGCTTCAGACAGCTGAGCTGGCAAGACTTTCAGTCCCCTTTGCCAATAAGGCACTGTTTGTATTGGAAGCCAGGCACAAATAATGGTGCCTGAGGCCTCCTGAACTCTGTGTTCAGTCAACTCAAATCAGGAACGGAATTCAAGGCAAGAAGTCATGAAAGGTCACTATTTTACTTTCTGGAGGATTTAGCAATTCAAAGAAGTCCCTTCAATTTTCCAGAGACCTACAGACTAAGCATGCTTCTGTAATCTCAGTTTGCTTAGTGGTGCTAAATGTGTTGCTGAGTGGGCCAGGGTTACGACACCACAGCAGTAGCCTGATCACAGTCGCTCAAGCTCCAACATCTCTTGGAGAACCAGGCATCCTCTCTTTCTGCCAGAACATCAGGTACTGAGGAGGGGTAACTGGATTGGAATGTGAGTGAGAGGGAAAACACAACAGATCTTTGATAGGGGTTCCCATGAATGCCCTTGGGCAATGGGGTCAAAGTCAGCAAGGAGAAACCTCAGGCCACATACAGAACTCACCTAGAGGATGGTGTAAAAACTGCAGACAGATAACCCAACCATGATTCTGTGAAGAGGTTTTTCAAATCACAGATGTTACAGATTTCATGTTAACAACTACCCACAAACCAATCACTTTCCTATGGAAACAAAGAGAGCAAACACCTCAAAGCCAACGTGGCCATTTCTGCATCCATAGGGATGCAGATTTTCTGCTACAGAAGGGTTTTCACATTCCACTGGTCAAATAACTACCCTAAATCAGATACTGATCTATATTTATTTTCTAGTGATCGTATTTCACCTCTTATAAATGTACCTAGGATAGGAATTTGACTCAACATTTTCATAACCACTGAAACTAAGAAGATTTGAAAAAAATAATATGGTGATCCCTGCTCAACAGCAGTCATGATCCAAAGTGTCACAACCAAGAATCTTCCGTTTCACCCACAGTAGTCAAAAGAATATGAAAGCAGAGTACAGAATCTTGTTTCATTGATTCAATCCAATTTTAAAAGATGTTATTTGTTTTTAATGTGTTATATATAAAAACCAGATACTAAATTATAGGTCAATTATAATTAAAAGTATTAGAAAATGATAAACTCAGATACACAGCTTCTTAAAGGTGTTTATTGATCAACTGTACAGTTTTCAGGATGTAGTATATGGGAAGATGAGAAGAAAGAGGTTTTCCTGTATGGGGAGACACATAGGTAGGGCAATAACTGTAATACAGGTGTTTTCATCTGAGCCAGTGTGCACATACCAAGCGCCTACTCTCTGCCACACCCTGACTTGTGCATGGGAGCTACAGAGCCTTGGTTCCTTCCCAGTCTATCTGGTAGAAGAGATATGCTTAGACCATTGTTATAAGTTCAAAGGTATTCATATGCTTGGAGAGCCATAGAAATATAGAGAGGCAGCTAACCCAGCTTGGTCATGGTAGGCACAGACAAGTCAAGGAAGGCTCCCTGGGGGAGGTGACCCCTGAGCTTGGACTTGGACAAGTAGGAGTGAGGCAGGTGAGGATGCTGGAAGGAAAGAGGAAGGAAGTTACAGTTGTGGGAAACAAGATACTCAATAAAATACTGCAGGAATGGGAGTGCTGGGGTTGCTGTAGGATGGGTGGGGATAAGATGGAAAGACACTGGGCCAGTCATGAGTGCCATGTCTAGGCCCCTGGGGAGTACCATGGGTTTAAGTAGAGAATATACAAACCCAGGTTTGGCCTTTAGACAGAGCACTGTGGCTGCTTGTGAGGGGGATGCAGGAAGAAGAGGAGCCAGAGGCAGATGACAAGCCAAGAGGCTACTGAAGGTACCCCAGATGAGAGATGGTAAGCTTCAATCCAGGCCATAATGGCTGGAGAATGTGAAAATTCAGGATATACGAGAGGCTGTGATTATTGCATTTGGAAGAAAAGGAAGAAAAGCAGGGATGCATCTTTCCCAAGTTTCTAGCTCATGTGGGTTCATCATCTGAGAGAAAAGGAGGGCTGACAGTTTCAGGGGGAGGCCAAAGGCCCCATCTGGATGCCTTGACTTGAGTTCTTAGTATGTCTTTCCAGTAAGAAGTTCAGCAGTAGGTCCATAGCTACCAGGGGGAAGACCTGCACTGGAAGTAGCAAGGCAAAAGTGGTAGGCTTACAGACCCAGTTAAAGTCAAGAGGTGGTAGAGACCAGCCAACACAGACCCAGGATGCATAGCTCCCAGAGAAGCAGGCTAGCAGCAGGTGCTGGGGAGCTCACAGTGAAGGGATAGGGGAGAAAGAAGGACTAGAAAAGATGTGCTCCTAAAACACTAAAGCAAAAGATATTGAGCATGTAAAAAATGAGAGCCATAATCAAGGTGGCGGGAGAAGCAAGATGGCGGCCAAGATGGCGGCCAGCTTCCTTGCACAGTGAGACTGGGGAGAGAAGACTTTAGGCATCTCTGGCCTGTGGGATCTGCCCAGAAACATCCCTTTGGGGACACAGTGAGTTAGCAACAGACTTCTGGACTCCATGAGGAGGACAAAAGTAGCAGAGAACTGGCAAGTGTTTGCATGTGTTCGTCCAGTCCAATCCCGCCGTAAGTTCAGCAGCAGTGAGATTGCAAACTGGAAAGCCTTCTCTGTGATCTGTTCTTTTTTGTTTGGTCTTGAGCACTCAGTTGAACTACCTTGGGTGAAGTTGGGTGAGAGTGCAGAGGACTCTAAGCATTGTCTAGGGCCCCAGACTGAGCCCCTGAACCAGAAGGCGCTAATAATGTTCGGCTGTGGGTCATGTAGAGCCATTGTGGCAGAACTGCCTCAGCAAGCTCTGCCCTCAGGGTCGCAGAGTGAGGATCAGTTGGGAGAGCTTGAGCAAGTAATCTAGTGACTGAGCAGCCTAAAGGCAGGGAAGAGACGCCTTACAGCCTTAGCCCTCAGGGCATAGAGTGAGAGCAGTTTTGGCACACTGGGTAAGTGGGCAGCTACTTGAGGAGTGATCCCAGTGACAAGTGCTTTCCTGAGAAACCTGCTTAGCCAGAAGCTAAGGTTCTGTTAGGTTGACAGTTTAAATTGCCTTTTAAGTGGGCTGAGGAGAGACTTAGGCTCCTCACCCTGTGGGGTTTGATAATTCAGCAGGGGCCTCCAGTCTCCATCTTGTATAGCGGTATCAGCATTGTGATTAACATCTCATACCCCAAAAGATCACCTGTTGCCCAGACAATATTCACCAAGATATGTATCAGCAATATTTAGCAAGATATGTATGCTTTTTTTGTTTTTTTTTTAATTTCAACATTTTCCCTCTAGATTTTTCTTTTTGTTCTTTCTTTCCTTTCTTCATTTTTCTAGTTTAAATACAATTTTCCATTGTTGCCTTCTTTAATAATTAGAACTTCATTTTTTTAATTTATTTTATTTATTTATTTTTATTTATTATTATCATTTTTTGAGACAGAACCTCAAGCTGTCACTCTGGA
This sequence comes from Arctocebus calabarensis, assembly GCA_963573935.1. Lineage (NCBI taxonomy): Eukaryota > Metazoa > Chordata > Mammalia > Primates > Lorisidae > Arctocebus > Arctocebus calabarensis. Next base: position 19,113 of record CAUYON010057011.1, read on the forward strand.
TAGAGTGCATGGCATCACAGCTCACAGCAACCTCCAACTCCTGGGCTCAAGCGAGTCTCTTGCCTCTGCCTCCCAAGTTGCTGGGACTACAGGCGTCCACAATGCCTGGCCATTTTTTGGTTGCAGCCGTCATTGTTGTTTGGCGGGCCCGGGGGCTGGATTCGAACCCGCCAGCTCAGATGTACGTGGCTAGCGCCTTAGCCCATTGAGCCACAGGCGCCGAGCCGAGAACTTCATTTTTTGCTAGTGTTTCTATCCCTATTATTTGGTTTTTCCCCCAATTTTATTCCATAAAGTTTTCTGTTTGCTTGTTTTGGTTTGATTTATAGCATTTTTGTCTTTCCTCTCTACTTGGTGGAGGTGGGATACTGTGTGTGAACAGGCTGGCAAAGAGCTGCTGACCTCAAAGGAACCACCCAACCTAGCACCCCCAGAGGTTGGAGGTTTTTAAGGTTGGGTCAAAGTACCCTAATGTACACCTATATTGCTCCTGTCTCCCTCTTTCTGTGCCTCTCTTCTTTTTGTCAATAGTCCCTTTTACTCATCCCCTCTCCTTTCTCTTTTTTCTTTTTAAATCTTTTTTCCCTTCTTGTTCTTCAGTCTTCTCATCTTTCTGGTCCTGTACCAAAAGGACTCATCAAAACTCTAGGCCAGAGGCACGGCAACTTAAAGAGCAAGAGGAAGTGAAAGGAAAATTAGGGCAAGAAACAGATAAAAGAAAACACTAATGAGGAAGAATCAGCAGAAAAATCCTGGCATTATGAAAAACCAGTCCAGAGCAAACCCCCACCCCCCCACAAGGGATCATGAGGTAGCTACTGCAGAGGATTCCACCTATAAAGAAATGTTAGAAATGACACAAAGGGAATTTAGAATACAGATGATAAAAACAATGAAGGAAATGATGGAAAATTCTTAAAGTGGAAAATAAAAGGAAATCCCAAAACAGAATCAAATAAGAGATGAACAATATGAAGAATATAGAAAGGAGATAGCAGAGCTGAAGGAACTGAAGCAGTCAATTAGAGAACTTACAGACGAAATAGAAAGTATCAACAACAGATTAGACCATGCAGAAGAAAGAAACTCAGAGGTAGAGGACAAAGCTCTTGAGATAAGACAGATAGTTAAAGAGGCAGAAAAGAGAGAAAGCAGAATGTTCACTAAGATTATGGGACTTTATGAAGCGTTCAAACATACAAGTTATAGGCATCCCAGAAGGGGAAGAAGAATGCCCCAGGGGAATGGAAGCCATAAGAGAGAATATTATAACTGAAAATTTCCCAAATATCACCAGACATTCAGAGGGATATCGGACCCCAGGTCACCTCAACCCTAACAGAGCTTCTTCAAGACACATTGTAATGAACCTGTCCACAGTCGAGACAAAAGATTCTTCAAGCTACCAGGAGTAAGCACCAGTTGACCTATAGGGGCAAATCCATCAGGATGACTGCAGACTTCTCTAATGAAACTTTCCAAGCAAGAAGACAATAGTCATATACTTTTAATCTACTTAAACAGAACAATTTCGAGCCCAGAATTCTATATCCTGCTAAGCTAAGCTTTAAAATTGACAGAGAAATCAAATCATTTACTGATATGCAAACAATGAAGAAATTTGTCACAACAAGATCAGCTTTACAGGAAATACTTCAACCTGTTCTACACACTGACCATCACAATGGATCAACAGCAAAGTAAGAATTCAGAAATTAGGCTCGGCGCCTGTGGCTCAATGGGCTAAGGCGCCAACCACATACACTTGAGCTGGTGGGTTTGAATCCAGCCCAGGGCCTGCCAAACAACAATGACGGATGCAACCAAAAAATGGCCAGGCGTTGTGGTGGGTGCCTGTAGTCCCAGCTACTTGGGAGGCAGAGGCAGGAGACTTGCTTGAGCCCAGGGATTGGAGGTTGCTGTGAACTGTGATGCCATGGCACTCTATCCAGGGTGACAGCTTGAGGCTCTGTCTCAAAAAAAAAAAAAAAAAAAATTGAAGAATTAAGAAATTAAAGGACAGAACCTAACTTCCACAATGATGCAAAGGATAAAACTAAGCAAAGGACTCTCACAAAATAAGATGAATAGAATGCTACCACACTTATCAATTATCTCAATAAATTTTAATGGCTTGAATTCCCCACTGAAGAGGCATAGATTAGCTGATTGGATTATATGCAGGAAACACACCTAGCTTCAAAAGACAAATTAAAACTCCAAGTTAAGGGTTAGAAGACAATTTTTCAGGTAAATGGAATTCAGAAGAAAAGAGGAGTTGCAATCTTATTTTCAGATACATGTGTATTTAAAGTAACTAAAGTCAAAAAAGACAAAGATGGTCACTTTGTGTTCATCAAAGGAAAAATACAACAAGAAG
>CAUYON010057014.1:0-21198 GCA_963573935.1 Arctocebus calabarensis
GTGGCGGGCGCCTGTAGTCCCAGCTACTTGGGAGGCGGAGGTAAGAGACTCGCTTGAGCCCAGGAATTGGAGGTTGCTGTGAGCTGTGATGCCACAGCACTCTGTCCAAGATGACAGCTTGAGGCTCTGTCTTAAAAAAAAAAAAAAAAAAGAAAGAAAAGAAAAGAAAAAAGTATAAAATAGATCTATCTAAGATAGATCAAGATGGCTGCTGACAGGCAGCTTTTGTCAGAAGCTCTTGTCCAGGAGAAAAGTTGGATTGAAGTGAACTGGAGCAAGTTAAAATAATCAAGGTGTGCTCGGCGCCTGTGGCTCAACGGGCTAAGGCGCCAGCCACATACACCTGAGCTGGTGGGTTCAAATCCAGCCCGGGCCCGCCAAACAACAATGATGACGGCTGCAACCAAAAAATGGCCAGGCATTGTGGCGGGTGCCTGTGGTCCCAGCTACTTGGGAGGCAGAGACAAGAGACTCGCTTGAGCCCAGGAATTGCAGGGTGCTGTGAGCTGTGATGCACAGCACTCTATCCAGGGTGACAGCTTGAGGCTCTGTTTCAAAAAAAATAAATAAATAAATAATCAAGGTGTACATCATTCCCAGAGATAAACTGGGATGGCGTGAAAGGCAGAAAGGTAACAGAGACCAGGTACATAGCAACTAGACTGAAGATACCTGATGCCAAAGATGAAGAGAGATCTCCCAACTGGGGGGCAGTTGTGGGCTTTCTGCAAGTGAGCAGGGGAACAAAGGATTTCTAATCTCATAACCATAGAAGAGAGCCAGGAAGTCCTAGTTCTACATCTAGGAATTTCCACCTCTGGGTCCCCATCCTGTCTGGTGTAGAAGTGAACCAATTTTCTCTGCATAGTCCTAAACCCACAACCCGCCCTCCCCCTCTTCTGGTTACTTGACAGACTATCCCCTGCAGAGGCCAGTGTGTCTGATGAGATCTCTGAGAGACCTCTACGTTGTGTGGGCTGCTGAGTGTACCCACTCCCATACCCCTGCAAAAGGAAACTGTGGCTCTGAAGCATTAACCTTGGTGTGGCTCTTCTTCCTGCTAGGGGGGACTTTTCTCTTTCCTTCTGGAGAGGCCCTGCTTGATATCTGTGCCTGGCGACCCCTCCACACCCCCGACAACTTGGAGAGAGACAAGTCTAGCCTTAGGACCATCCAGGAACCAGATCTCCTTCCCCAGCTGCAGGTGAAGGCTGCATTGTATCTAGCCCATAGCCAGAAATAGGGGGAAGTGGGGAGACCATGGCTTCTCTGAACTTATTTAAGCAAGGGGTATTAGTACTGATTGTGGAATGGCTGGAGCTGTCAGTGGGCAAGGAGCCTGCATGTTTGTGGCCAATTTGAATTGGTTTGCTCAAGGGGGCTTTGGCGCTGTGGGTGGCAGGAACAGTGGGTCCATCTGTACATTTCCCTGCTCCAGTTGTTGCCAATAGGGGCACACTGGTTCAAATTTTTTATAGCAGGAACTCCTTTATTTTTATTTTTACTTTTTTTGACAGAGAGTCTCACTATGTCACCCTCAGTAGAGTACCGTGGCATCACAGCTCACAGCAACCTCAAACTCTGGGCTTAAGTGATTCTCTTGCCTCAGCCTCCCAAGTATCTTGGACTACAGGTGCCTGCCACAACACCCGGCTATGTTTTTGTTGTAGTTGTCATTGTTGTTTAGCAGGCCTGGGCCAGGTTTGAACCCGCCAGTCCTAGTGTATGTGGCCAGTGCCCTAATCACTGAGGTCTGGGCACCGAGCCAGCAGGAACTCTTTTAAACTGGGGGAGGATAGGCTGACACCAGGGCGGACAGGCTGACACCAGGGCAGAATCAGTTTGCGCTATCTAAGCAAGTTGGCTCTTAAGAGACTCTCATGCTTTGTGAGGCTGTGGGGGAAGTTGCCACAAGCACAGCTCCAGCTCATTGGCGAAGGGGTGGTTAGCTCCATTTCCTGGGGCCTCCAGATGTGTTCTCAGCCTGCCAGTTTTAGAGTACTTTTATTTTTACTTATTTATTTATTTTTTTGTAGAGACAGAGTCTCACTTTATAACCCTCGGTGGAGTGCTGTGGCGTCACACACCTCACAGTAACCTCCAACTCCTGGGCTTAGGTGATTCTCTTGCCTCAGCCTCCCGAGTAGTTGGGACTACAGGCGCCCGCCATAACACCTGGCTATTTTACTGTTTGACAGTTTGGCAGAGGCCAGGTTTGAACCTGCCACCTTCGGTATAGGGGGCTGGCACCCTACTCGATCATCCTACCAGTTTTAGTTGCCAGACAGATCTGTAGGGTTCTGCCTAAGGGTCCCCAATTAGATTATCTCTCCATAACGATTTAGGGATAATCTAACATTTCAGCTAAAAAAGTATAATTAATATTAAAAAGCTGAAAATAAACACAGAGAGGAACCAGGAGAAGAATCATAGCAACATGTAAAAATCAGAGCAGATCAATGCCCCCAACAGACTACAAGGGAGATACATAAGAAGATACTATCCATACAGAAATTATTGAAATGTCAAAAATAGAATTCAGAATATGAATGGCAAATAAGATAAATGGAGTTCAGGAGAAAATGGAAAAAGAAATTAAAAAAGTAGTATAAAAGTTATCTCAAGAAATTAGTGAAACAGTCAGGAGCAGTGGTTCATGCATGTAATCCCAGCACTCTGGGAGGCCAAGGCGGGCAGATCGCCTGAGCTCATGAGTTTAAGACCAGTCTGAGCGAGACCCCATCTATAAAAATAGCCCTGTGTTGTGGAGGGTGCCTGTAGTACCAGCTACGTGGGAGGCTGAGGCAAGAGGATCACTTGTACCTAAGAGTTTAAGGTTGCTGTGAGCTATGACACCACAATACTATACTAAGGGTGCCAGAGTGAGACTCTGTCTCAAAAAAAAAAGAAAAAAAAGGACCAGAACAAGAAAAAGAAATAAGTGAAATAAAAGACAAAGTCCCAATAATATGGACATAATTAGGAAAGATATTAGCAGAGGAAGGAAGTGAAAGAGGTATTCAAGGAGTTTCAAAACACAGTAGAGAGCCTCAGTACTAGAGTAGAACATGGAAAAGGAAGGATTTTAGAAACCGAGGGTGAGAATTTTAAATTAATCTAAAAATTCTACGAAGCAAGAAAAAAAAAGAGAACTGTAACAGAACATTCCCTCAGAGAGTTAAGGGATTACTCCAAAAGATCAAACATCTGAATTATAGGGATTCCTGAAGAAGAAGACGATGGCCCTAAAAACACCAAAGCTGTATTTCAAGACATCATGGTAGAAAATTTCCCAATCCTTGCATAAGACACACAGAAATTCAGATAGTAGATAGCTTTAGAACCCTAGAACAACTCAATCCAAACAAGGCATCTCCTAGACACATTGTAATTAACTTTGTCAAAGTCAATATGAAAGAGAAAATACTGCAAGAAGCCAGGCATAAGAAAAGTCTTACTTACAAAGGGAAAAATATTAAGGATAACAGTAGACTTCTTAGCTGAAACTTTTTAAACCAGAAGAAGATGGTAATCTGCCTTTAACCTTCTTAAACAGAACAATTTGCTTTCTTTTCCTTTTTTTTTTTTTTTTTTTTTAATGAGTTAGACGCTCACTATGTCAGCCTCGGTAGTGTGCCATAGCATCACAGTTCACAGCAACATCAAACTCCTGAGCTTAAGTGATTCTCTTGCCTCAGCCTCCCACGCAGCTGGGATTACAAGTGCCCGCCACAATGCCTGCCCATTTTTTGGTTGTAGTTGTCATTGTCATTTGGCAGACCTCGGCTAGAGTTGAACCCACCAGCTCTGGTGTATGTGGCTGGTGCCCTAGCTGCTTGAGCTACAGGTGCTGAGCAAACAGAACAATTTTCAACCTAGGATTCTGTATCCTGCTAAAGTGAGTTTCATTAGTGATGGAGAAATCAAGTATTTTGCTGACATGTAAAGGTTGAGGAAATTTGTTGTAACTAGACCAGCTCTACAGACTCTTTCTTCTATTAACCAGCACGATGGTCCATTATCAAAGTAAACACACCCAGAAATTAAAGAACAAAGCCTAGCTTCCACCATGGTGCAAGGGATAAAACTAAGCACTGGATCTCTACAAAACAAGACAAACAAAACTCCACTATACCTACCAATTTTTTCAATATGAATGGCTTGAATTCCCCTATAAAGAGGGACAGGCTGGCTGACTCCATACAGAAACTCAATATCCGTTGTCTCCAAGACATGTACCTAACCTCAAAAGATAAAACAAGACTCAGGGTGATGGGACGGACAACAAGATTCCAGGCAAATGGATATGAGAAAAAGCAGGGGTTGCGATCTTACTTGCAGGTACAACTGAATTTAAAGAAATAAAACTAAGGAAAGACAAGGATGAAAACTACATACTGGTCAAAGGAAGCATACAATATGAAGAGATTTTAGCTGGGTGGGATGGCTCATGCCTATAATCCTAGCACTTGAGAGGCTGAGGTAGGTAGACTGCCTAAGCTCACAGGTTGGAGACCAGCCTAAGCCAGAGCGATACCTCGTCTCTAAAAATAGCCGTGTGTTGTGGTACGCACCTGTAGTCCCAACTACTTGGGAGACTGAGGCAAGAGAATTGCTTGAGCCCATGAGTTTGAGGTTGCTGTGAGCTATGATGGCATGGCACTCTACTAAGGGCAACAAAATGAGACTCTGTCTCAAAAAAAAAAAAAGAAATTTCAATCGTTAATGCACCCAACCTAAATGCTCCTAGATACATAAAATGAACCCTAAATGATCTCAACAACTTGTTATAGGCTGGGCTGGTTAGCTCACGCCTGTAATCCCAGCACTTGGGAGGCCAAGGCAGGTGGATTGCCTGAGCTCATGAGTTCAAGACCAGGCTAAGCCATAGTGAGATCCCATCTCTAAAAAATAGCTAGGTATGGTGGCAAGTGACTATAGTCCCAGCTATTTGGGAGGCTTGGGCAAGAGAATCGCTTAAACCCAAGAGTTTGAGGTTGCTGTGAGTTGTGATGCCATGGTACTCTACCGAGGGCGACAAAGTAAAACTATGTCCAAAAAAAAAAAAAAAAGAAGGATGTTATCTTCCAGTTTCATAACAGTTGGAGATTTCAACACAATTCTGACAGAACTGGACAGATTCTCCAAGTAGAAACAAAATAATGAAGTAATTGACTTAAATACGACCCTAGAACAAATGGGCTTAACAGATATATTCAGAACATTTCATCCTAATAAAACTGAGTATACTATCTTCTTATAAGGCCATGGACCATTCTTCAAAATTGATCATATCTTAGTGCTCAAATCTAACCTCAACAAATTTAAAAGAACAGAAATTATTCCCTGTATCTTCCAAGACTCTCATGGAATAAAAGTTGAACTCAACACCAACAGAATTCTTCACATCCACATAAAGTTAAGGATACTAAATAACCTTATGCCGGATGACAACTGGTTTAAATACAAGATTAAGAAGGAAACATTAGGCTCGGCACCTGTGGCTCAACGGCCACGTACACCTGAGCTGGCGGGTTCAAATCCAACCTGGGCCCACCAAACAATGATGACGGCTGCAACCAAAAAAAAAAATAAATGGCCAGTCGTTGTGGCGGGCGCCTGTAGTCCCAGCTACTCAGGAGGCTAAGGCAAGAGAATCGCCTAAGCCCAGGAATTGGAGGTTGCTGTGAGCTGTGATGCCACAGCACTCTATCTAGGGTGACAGCTTAAGGCTCTGTCTCCAAAAAAAAAAAAAAAGGAAGGAGACATTAGATCATTAGATTTCTTGAACAATGATAATGAAACAACAAGCTACCAAAACCTGTGTGATACTGCAAAGGCATTCCTCAGAGGGAAATTTATAGCATTAGAGGCCTTTTTCCAGAGCACAGAAGGAGAGCAAATCAACAACCTAATGGATTACCTCAGGCAATTGGAAAAAGAACAATCTAACCCCAAACCTAGCAGAAGAAAAGAAATAACCAAAGTCAAAGCAGAACTGAATGAAAATGAGGGCACAAAAATCGTTTTGAAGATTAGTGAAACAAAAAGTTGGTTCTCTGAAGAGATGAATAACATTGATAAACCCTTAGCAAGAATAACCAGAAACAGAAAAGTAAGATCTCTAAGAACTTCAATCGAAATCAAAAAGGGATAATAACAGGTACCACAGAAATTCAAGAGATCCTCTACAATTACTACAAAAAACTCTATACCCAGAAATTTGAAAATGTAGAAGAAATGGACCAAATAGCTAGAAATATATCACCTTCCAAAACTCAAACTAAGAGAATTAGAAAAAGAAATTATTGGCTCGGTGCCTGTGGCTCAATGGGCTAAGGCACCAGCCACATACACTGAGCCGGGAGGTTCGAATCCAGCCCGGGCCCGCCAAACAATGACAGCTGCAACCAAAAAAAAATGGCTGGGCGTTGTGGCAGGCACCTGTAGTCCCAGCTACTTGGGAGGCGGAGGCAAGAGACTTGCTTGAGCCTAGGAATTGGAGGTTGCTGTGAGTTGTGATGCCACAGCACTCTATCCAGAGTGACAGCTTGAGGCTCTGTCTCAAAAAAAAAAAAGAAAAAAAGAAATTATATTTCCCAGGGACAAGGAAAGACTTTAATAGAGGGAAAAAGAAGAATGGAGAATGACCAGGTATCAGCTCAGATCCTCACACAGTTGCAAAGGGATTTTATTAGCCTTATCGATATGGCTTAAATGAGGCAAAGAGTCTGGAGCACTGCCTAGGGCTCTTTTCTACTGTGGGCCAGGATAATAATTAGAAATTTTTAATAGATCTATATCAAGCACTGAAATTGCATCAACAACATAAAATCTTCCAAAAAAGAAAAACTCTGGACCAGATGGTTTCACACCAGAATTCTAATAAACCTTTGAAGATGAACTAATACCTATGTTGCATAACCTATTCCAAAACATAAAGAAGGAAGGATTCCTTTCCAACACGTACTAGGAAGCAAATATCACCCAGAATCCAAAACCAGGAAAAGAGTCAACAAAGACAGAAAACCATAAGCTAACATAATTAATAAATATTGACACAAAAATATTCAATAAGATTCTAGCAAACAGAATACAGCTACAGATTACAAAAATTATACATTATAATTAACTGGTTTTACCCAAGGGATGCAACATTGGTTCAACATATGTAAATAAAAAAAAAAAAAAGACCAAAAAAACTAGTAAGACAATAAGTTCTCATAAGAACTCTTATGAAAACAGGCATATATATTGGCTCCGCGCCTGTGGCTCAACAGGCTAAAGGGCCAGCCACACGCACCTGAGCTGGCGGGTTCGAATTCAGCCCCGGCCTGCCAAACAACAATAACAGATGCAACCAAAAAACGGCCGGGCATTGTGGCAGGCGCCTGTAGTTCCAGGTACTTGGGAGGTGGAAGCAGGAGATTCGTTTGAGCCCAGGAATTGGAGGTTGCTGTGAGCTGTGATGCCATAGCACTCTATCCAGGGTGACAGCTTGAGGCTCTGTCTCAAAAAAAAAAAAAAAAAGAAAGAAAGAAAAGAAAACAGGCATATATGGGACATTTCTTAAACTGATAGAGGCCATCTACAACAAACCCCCAGACAAAATCATACTGAATGGAGTAAAACTAAAAGCATTTCCACTTACAACTGGAACCAGACAAGGATGCCTACTGCTATCCAACATAACGCTGGAAGTCCTAGCCAATGCGATTAGGCAAGAGAAGGAGATCAAGGGTATTCAAATGGGGACAGAGGAGGTTAAACTCTCGCTCTTTGTGGATGACATGATCTTATATCTGGAAAACTCTAGGGACTCAACTACAAAGCTCTCAGAAGTGACCAAAAATACAGTAGTGTTGGCTCAGCGCCATAGCTCAGTGAGTAGGGCACCAGCCACATATACTGAGGCTGGCAGGTTCGAGCCCAGCCTAGGCCTGCTAAAACAATGACAACTGCAATAAAAAAAAATAGCTGAGTGTTGTGGCATGTGCCTGTAGTCCCAGCTTCTTGGGAGGCTAAGGAAAGAGAATTGCTTAAGCCCAAGACTTGGAGGTTGTTGTGAGCTGTGACGCCACGGCACTCTACGTAGGGCCACATAGTGAGACTCTGTCTCTAAAAAAAAAAATACAGTAACGTTTTGGGATACAAAAATCAATGTCCACAAATCAATAGCCTTCATTTATGCCAACAACAGGCAAGCTGAGAAGAAAATCAAAGACACAATACCCCTCACCATAGCTCCAAAGTAAATGAAATGCCTGGGAATAGATCTAACAAAGGATGTGAAGGATCTCTATAAAGAGAACTATGAAACTTTGAGAAAAGAAATAGCAGAAGATGTTAACAAAATGGAAGAACATACCATGCTTGTGGATGGGAAGAATCATACAATCCAAAGAAATCTACATCTTTAATGTAATCCCCATCAAAGCACAAACGTCATACTTTGAAGAACTTGAAAAAACAGTACTTAATTTCTTTTGGAAGCAGAAAATCCCAAATAGCCAATACAATTTTTATGAATAAAAACAAATGGAGTCATCATGTTACCAGATTTTAGGTTATACCACAAGCCCATAGTGATCAAAACAGCATGATACTGGTCCAAAAACAGAGATACAGCTCTATCGAACAGAATAGAGAACCTATAGATGAACTCAGCCACATATGGCCATCTGATCTTTGATAAACCAATCAAAAGCATGTAATGAAGAAAATAATCCTTATTTAATAAATGTTACTGGGAGAACTGGTTAGCCACATGTAGAAGACTGAAATTAGACCTACACCTGTCATCACTGAAAAAAATTGACTCTCTCTGGATAAAAGATTTACATTTAAGATACAAAACAATGAAAATTCTAGAAGAATGTGTGGGGAAAACTACTGAAAATTGGCCTAGGAAAAGATTTTATGAAGAAGATCCCCCTTGATAATTATATCAACACCAAAAATAAATAAGTGGGACATGATCAAGCTAAAAAACTTCTCTGCAGCTAAGGATACCACAACTAAAGCAAATAGCCTTCCAGATAGGAGAAGATATCTGCATGCTATAAATCTGATGAAGGTTTGATAACCAGAATCTACAGAGAACTCAAATTAATCAACAAGAACAAACAACCCCATTTATAAGTGGGCAAGAGACTTGAACAGAAACTTCTCTGAAGATGACAGATGAACAGCCAACAAACACATGAAAAAATGCTCTTTGTCCCTAATCATCAGAGCAATGCAAATCAAAATCACTCTGAGATATCCCCTAACTCCAGTGAAATTAGCACCCATCACAAAATCCCCCTCTGCAGGTGCTGGCACGGATGTGGAGAAAAGGAAACACTTCTACAACTGCTAGTAGGATTGTAAACTAATACAACTTCTATGGAAAGAAATATAGAGAATTCTCCAAGAACTAAAAGTTGACCTTCCACTTGAGCCCTTAGTCCCCTTAGTAGGTTTCTACCCAGAAGAACAAAAATCATTTTAGCACAAGGACAGTTGCACTAGAACATTTGTTGCAGTTCAATTTAAAATTGCCAAGATGTGGAAGCATCCCAAGTGCCCATCAATCCATGAGTGGATTAAACTGTGGTATATGTATACCATGGAGTACTATTCAGCTAGGAACTGATGGAGACTTTAAATTTTTTGTATTTATCTGGATGGAGCTGAAACACATTCTTTCTTCAGTAAAGTATTATAAGAATGGAAAAACAGGCATCTAATGTATTCAATACTAATACAAAACCAATATGTAAATAACTATATGCTCGCAAAAAGAAAAATACAAGTATAGTCTAAGGAGGGACAGGAGAGAGGAGGGACAGGACAGGGGAGGATGACTGGCATGATCTCACCTAATGTGCACAATGTAAGGGTTCATCATGCCCCCTAGGTGAAGGGCTCAACTACAACTTGAACTTTACCTTAGAAATAAAAACAATGCAACCTAAACATTTGTATCCTCATATTCATCTGAAATTAAAAAAAAAAAAGCGTAAAATACTTAGAAATAAATCTAATCAAGGAGATGCGAGACATACACCAAAGGCTACAAAAAGTTACTGAAAGAAATTAAAGCTACAATAAATATATAGATACTCTATGTTCATAGACTGGAAGACTTAACACTGTTAAGATGTCCATACTGTACAACTGCAGTAGCTCATACCTATAATCTCAACACTTTGGGAGGCTGTTTTAATGTAATCTCCATCAAAGTACAAACATCATATTTTGAAGAACTTGAAAAAGTAGTACTTCTTTTCTTATGGAACCAGAAAAAAACCCAAATAGTCAATACAATTTTTATAAATAAAAATAAATCTAGAGGCATCACATTATCAGACTTCAGGTTGTACTGCAAGTCTATAGTGGGATGATCACTTGAGGTCAAGAGTTCAAGACCATCTTGAGAAAAATAGCATAGCAACCGCTACATCAAATAAAAAAATTAGCTGAGCATGATGGCATGCACCTGTAGTTCTAACTACTCAGGAGGCTGAGGTAACAGAATTGCTTGATCCCAGGAGTTTAAGACTGAGCCACTGCATTCCAGCCTTGGTGACTGCCTCTATAAAATTAAGACTGCCTCTATAAAATTAAACAAGAACAAAAAAAAATGTCAGTATTACCCCAATTGATCTTCAGATTCAATATAAGCCCTAACAAAATCTAATTCTGTATTTTTTAGAGAATTAGAAAAATTCATCCTAGAATTCATATGGAATCTCAAGGGACTCTGAATAAGCCAAACTTTTTTTTTTTGGAGACAGGGTCTCACTCTGTTGTCCTGGTTAGAGTGCTGTGGCATCAAAGCACACAACAACTCTTGGGCTAAGTGATTCTCTTGCTTCAGTCTCCTGAGTAGCTAGGACTACAGGTACCCACCACAACGCCCCCAGCTATTTTTTGTTTTTTGAGACAGGGTCCTGCTCTTGTTCATGCTGGTCTCAAACACCTGAGCTCAAGCAATCCACCTGCCTTGGCCTTCCAGAGTGCTAGGATTACCGGTGTGAGCCATTGCACCAGGCCTCCATAACAATTTTTAACAAAGAAGAAAGCTGAAGTGCTCAGCCTTCTTGCTTTCAAGACATATTACAAAGCTACAGTAATCAAAAATGTGACACTGGCATAAAGACAAATAAATCATAAAATAGAATAGAGAGCCTAGAAATAAACTCTTGGCATATATGGTCCAATGATTTTTGAGATGGTGCTGGAACTACTTGATATATTCTTTCACCAAATGGTGACGGGATATACACATGCAAAAGAATGAAGTTAAACCATTATCTTACTCTATATACAAAAACTAACTTAAATGGATTGAAGAGCTAACATAAAAACAAAAGGAAACAGGGAAAAGCTTCATGAAATTGGACTTGGCAATGATTTCTTGGATATCCCACCCAAAGCACAGGCAATGAAAGCAAAGATAGACCAAATGAGAGTACATCAAACTTATAAATATTTGCACATCAAAGGATACAACCAATAGAGTGAAAGGGCAAACTATGGAAAGGGGGAAATACTTGTAATTCATTTATCTTATAAGGGCTTTGCTATGGCTTAAATATTCCCTCCAAAACTCAAGTTGAAATTTAATTGCCATTGTAACAGTGAACTTTAAGAGTGAACTTTAGAGTGAACTTTAAGAGGTGATTAGGTCATGAGAGCTCTGCCTTCATGAATGCATAAATGGAGTTATCACAGGAGTGTATTAGTAGACTCTTTATATAAAAAGGATGAATTTGGCCTGATTTCCTCTTTCTGTCTCAGATGCTTGCTTCCACCTTATCCGTGGCATCTACGGAAGCTCACGAGTGGGATTTGTTGGTGGAGAGGCTGAGAGGCAGGAACAAGTCCAGTTTGGCTGGCAAAAGGTTATTTAAGAGGAGCTATCTGTGAGGCAAAATTCTTGACTTCCAAAAAGAAAAGATTCCTTACTCTGGTGGGTAAGACTGGGGGTAAGGAAACGGAACCACCAAAGACTTTGTGCAGAGAACAAAATGGAGCTGTGATATACTGAATAACTGTGCAGTGTTGGGTAGCACAGATGACAGGAAAAGGTCTCAAGCTCAAAAAGCTTGTCTCACCAAGCCCAGTGACACATGCAAGCACTTCCTATAGAAACAAAATTCTTGGCCCAACATGCCAAAAACCACAGTTCTGTCTATATAAAGAAATCAAGGGTTTTGAAGGAAAAAGGGATAGAAAAAAAGAGAAAGGCTTAAATAGACATTTTTAGTTCAAGTTCCTGGAACCTGCCTCAGTTTGAACAAGTTAAGAGCAGTGAAGCAATTCCCAATTATGACCTTCACCTTCCCTGAGCTGTCATTATCAAAGAATCATAAATTATCAACCCACTATAAGTAAGTTCCTACCTGCCACCGAGTCCACTGAAACCACGCAACAGGCTGAGAATCCACTGCAGGGCACTAGTACATACCAATGACCCAAACTTGGATAGAGTGGTGTTAGCGTGCTCCTAGGCAACGGCTCTGCCTGTCCCCATCTCCAACTCAGAGGAGTCACTATGTGGGTGAAAACAGTCAACGCTATAAACAAAACAAAATCCCCTACCATAGGCTACTTCCTTTCTAGGTCTAGACTGCTTTCCTCTACTAGCTGGGGTGGGAGAGACATCTGAGTAGGGGTTTCTCAAAGAGGAAAAAATACTATTTCTGTCTTGGTGCCTGCTAAACCAAAAAGTAGATGGAAACTTCTCAGGACATATTCATTCGAACTATAGAAATGGGCTGCTCCATACTAATTACAGGATGATTTATCACACATTCACTCAACATGGAACATTTACTAGTGACCAGTTTCCTGCAACAACCGATTCATTTAGAAAATGTACACTGGGCTTGGCGCCTGTGGCTCACCGGGCTAAGGCGCCAGCCACGTACACCTGAGCTGGCAGGTTCGAATCCAGCCTGGGCCTGCCAAACAACAATGACGGCTGCAACCAAAAAATGGCTGGGCGTTGTGGCGGGTGCCAGTAGTCCCAGCTACTTGGGAGGCGGAGGCAAGAGACTCACTTGAGCCTAGGAATTGGAGGTTGCTGTGAGCTTGATGCCACGGCACTCTATCCAGGGTGACAGCTTGAGGTTCTGTCTCAAAAAAAAAAAGAAAAGAAAATGTACACTGTAGAAGGCAATCTTGGGACTTTCTTCTAGTTGTATATAAAAAATACAAATCAGTCTGGGATCAGGCACAGACAGTGGTACAAAAGCATACACAGAAACATCCTATCAAAGACTTTGTCATTTCATACTGCAAAACTCCTATCTAGATTCTGGTGCTCGGAAACTTACTGCTGGTTCATTTGTTTAGAGAGGTTCTTCACTACACCTCTCTTGTACTCCTACCTCTCCCTGCTCAAATCCAATGACTATAGAACACTTTATATAGATCCACATGGAACCAAAAGCCCCAGCTTAATTCAGTCACATGCATCAGCACGATGGCTGCTGATTTAATCTGCTCACTCAGCTTTACGTATTTAGGGACTGTGTGGATCTGAATTCAAGTTAGAAGTACCCAACACTTTTGTCTTTTGGAATCTAATCAAAGCTCCAATGTACATCTAAAAGTCCCATGCAAAAGAATCTGATTCCAATAAATGATATTCAAGGGAAGCCTGGGAAAGGGGCAGGCAGTGCATAGGAGACTGGTCATAGCTAGCCGGGTTCTTCCCTTTCCTAGTCTGTAAATGGAGGATTCAGCCAGCATATCTCCTGGGTCCCAGCCAGCTGACGTTCAAGCACTGTCTTGAAGTCCATTTCTACCTAGGCTTATCAGGCTGGGTCAGACAAAACTTCCTTACCACTTTGTGTCAACAATTTAAGTGGTTTTTAACATATTTCTGTTTGAGGTTTTCTCCTCTCTCCTTATCCCTTTAAAGACTGTTTAATTTCACTAGTGCAGACAACTTGGCCAAACTGACTGGCCTGGTTAAGGAACGGCCTCTGAGTAACCTAGACCAGGGCACATTTGTCTGTTTCTCATTAACAATGTTAACTAAATAGAAATATAATTTTGTTAGTTCTTCTACAGATCTACTTTGAAATGCGAGATTGTTCAAAAATTACATGAGAAAATCACCCATCACTACTAAGTTAAACACTTGAATATCTGAGCACTCCAGAGCCTCAAACTCCCACTACAGTCACTCATCCATAACATGTTTCCTCTTGGCAATGGACTCCATGCTAGAGTAGCCCGGTCTTACAGCATATTTGTGCACCAAAAAGTAGATTTTCAAAGGTCCAGTGCTAGCCATCACTGTCACTGCCAGACTCGCTCAACTGCAAGTCATTTCTGACAGTGCTTATAAGCTGGTTGCTTCCTTGTGGCCAGCTAGTTCCATTGGCAGTGGCAGGCCTGCTGTTGTAAGGCTGCTGGTGTGAAGGCTGTGGAGAAGAGGCTGGGCCATTGTCCTCACCTCCACTGCTGGAGCTATCATCATTACTTCCTGAAGAGCTCTTAGAATCTGAGGAGCTCATCTGTCCAATGATGTCAACTTCAGCCCTCAGCTCTCTTTTGGTGTCATCCAACTGAGGTTCAGGCGAGGGGTTATCTTTCAAGGGAGAAGTTTTGGGTCGAACTGGAGGCTTCACTGGAGCTCTGAATGGCATAGGTGGTGGAGATGGTGGTGGCTGTGGGGTACGAGTGGGCCTGGATTTTACTGCTCCCCTCAGCTCTTGTTTTCTTCACCTAAATGCTGCTACTGACTTTTTCCAGCACATATTCACCCGTGTCATGATTAATAATCAGCACACAGTCTTTCTGGTAAGGCCGTTTGTTTCCCTTGAACACAGTCACTGGTGGTGTGGATCCATATGTGGCAGTGTAATTGTGACTTCGTCTCCATTGCCAACCTGAAGCTCTCCTTCACATGAAGTGTCTGAAGATGCTGGCTTGAAGTCATAGCGAATGGTGTGGAAGGAGGCTCGTGGCTGCTTCTCAAAGCTCTTCCTGAGCCGCAGGCAATGTTCCTCGTGGTCCCTTTCATGACCCCACGCAGGCCTAGCGCCAGGAGCGGCGCTCTCTGGGCACAGCCGCAGCCCAGGCTTGTCAAATTAATTTTATATTTCATTTTATCCCTCACTGCTTCTCTGTAAAACTACCACCACTGCCCATGAACAGATTTTTGCTAAACTAAAAGTCTTTTTTTCATACTATACTGTCTATTCCATTATCACTTATTAATTTACAACACAAAATCAACCTGTTTAGTAAGAACTGTATTTGCCATTCAAATTGGTACGACACTCATTACACTGTGGAATCCTAAACAGTATTGTAAGAGAAAGGGAGGAGGAGAGACATAGGACAAAAAAGGAAGAAGAGTAAAGCAGCCACTAGGAAACTAGTTTCTACTACTTAAGGAAATGTAATCCTACTTTAAGAGTGTAAGTGGTTTAGAAGCATGGTGGAAAAATGTTTTCCAGAATAGTAAATTATGGCTTTGGCAACAACATACTTTCTATACCTGCATTGTTTAATATGATAACCATTAGCCATACATGTGACTATCTAAATTTGTGTGAGTTAAAATAAAGCATTCAGTCCCTGCACTATACTAGCCACATGCCAAGTACTCAACAGCAATGTGTGGCCAGCAGCTATACTGCTGAACAATGCAGACAAAGAACATTTTCATCATTTCAGGGAGTTCTATTAGGCAGCATGTTCCTACCGATAATGGCTACTAATGGGTGCAGAAGCATTAGGATCACCAAAAGAAAAATGCAAGTGGGAAAACAGCCATATTATAAATGGGAAAGATTGCCCACTGTAACCTTGGGAACAAATTTAAGCATGATCCTTGCCCTACCACCCCTTTACTGAGTAATAGATTAAAAGCTTTTATTACAAATTTTTCTCGAGTTAATTGAGGGAGAACCTGCTCTTATTTTTGTTGAGTGATCTGGGCATTACATGTGTACTTACAGTTTGGTCTCATCAGCCTCTTTCTGCATGATTTCAAGAATCATGCGACATGCTTCAGAGGTTCCCTCTGGGGTGGCATGGATGGTAACAGGCTTCTCTGCGGCTCCAGAGTTCTCCTTTCTGTGGATATCTACCCTGCAGAAAAGAATAAGGAGCCATAAGTATAATGTCATCTGGGACAGGATGCTAGTCCCAAGAAAGCATCGTGCCAGCCAACGTACAGCGAGGACAGAAACAAACAAGGAAGTGCCATTAGCACGTCTGCAACCAATGCCACAGGCAAGCAGTGCAAGGGGTCTTGTGTCAAACTAATTCTATGCAACTGTTTAGAAGGGAACGGCTCTTATAGGAGTGCTGTGGGACAAAGGCTCTAAGCCAACTTGGTAATGAAGACATTTTGGTAAATGAAGTATTTTGTGTAGCCTTTCAAATGACTGCAGAAGTGAAGAGTAAAGTGAGAAGGATAAATACTGCACGCTGGCATAGTGCCGGGCTCTGAACTGATCACAGTGTTTAAGAGCCATATGTTAATCCAAATCCAAACACCAAATTCAAGCAAGCTTTATATATCTGAGTATGGAGAGAAAGCAGAGGAATGCCCTTTCTAAATTTTTAGTTTCCTTTCCACTGGTAGCCTGCCTTCTTCCAGGCTCTTGAAACTAAAGGCTCAAAAGGCTTGGGTAGTGGTGGCCCTACTTGTTTTTGTTAACTTTCGAAATCACATAATTGATTGTATCCCCTTTTCACTCTGGCTATTAAAAAGCCCAGAGCCGACTCTTTGGCCTACCTAAAAACATGGGCATATTAGACAGCAATCCTCACTCTCACTTCTATTTAAATCTGTTGCATTTTTGTTTAAGCCACCTAAATAATTTTTGGAGCAAAAGGACATATAAGTAAAAATCACTTTCACAGTGAAGCAAACTAGAAGGGAATCACAGAACTGGTTTTCAAAGAAAAGGAAATACCAGACAGTGACTTCCCTCTGTACTATTTCATCACCTCACTCGTAAGACACAGCACTCTGGGACTCACCCGTATTTGTGTCTATTCCTTGTAGATAACTAAGGCATTTTGAGGAAGATAGCATTTTTCTCTTTCAGGTTACAAAACAGTCACTAACTGACTTGGATGAAATGCCTAGCAAATGTAAATAATTAATATTTGTCAATAATCTGGTGCTCTGCAATTTAAGTGCTTTCGTATTAATTATTTTAGTCAGCTTGCCTGCCTGTACTAATTCTCACAATAATCCTGGCAAAACAGATAGCAACAACCGTTCACTTTTTTTGTTTGTTTTTTAAACAGAAAAAGCCAATTGATACTCAGGTTAATTTTTTTTTCTAAGATCATACAGACAGTAAGCGGTAAAACTTGAACACGAATCTTTGTTTGCACATTCTGTGCTTTCTTCATTACACTGTGCAATGGTCTCATGAACAGACAAAAATCACCAACTCCAGAAGTTATTTTATCTGCTACAACTCCTACAACCAGTTTGGTCTCCGTAAACATAAGGTCAGTGTACTTTATTTCTTTTTTGACATGGCAGAGACTCACCTACCTCTGCTCTTTTAGGAATTCATGCATTCACAGGCATTAGTTAGCTTATGGGAACAATCCTGGCTGTGAGGTCACCAGTACCCTCCTTATGAACCTTTAGCCTCTCAGGGTATGACCGTTAGGCCACTGGCATGAAAGCTTACCAAAGCCCCCAGCTTGACATTATTCTGTTAATTGTCCTGTTGAAAGAAGCCATAGTCCTCTATAGCACAGCCCCCCACCCCACCCCCAATATAAGCAATAGTGACCTAAGGGTGCCTCAGTCCCACCAGCACACAGAGGACCCCTCAGAAGGAAGCAAGGAAGCCCCGGAGGCACGTACCGGGACTGGGTCTGCTTAGTGATGTTCTTTATGGTCAAGCCCTCTTTTCCGATGATGGCACCAACAAACTGGGTGGGGACCAGGATCCGCAGCGGGAAATCAATCTGTCTGGCCTGAGAAGAGCCCCCGGGGGCATGGCCTTGCTCCCGGGAAGAGTGGTCCCCACGCTGGGCTCGGTGAGGGGGCGAAGGGGAGCTCACCTCTTCATCCGGGATGTAGGAAATCTTGAAGGAGTAGTTCTCAAACTGATGCCCGCTTAGCTTCTCGACGGCTCTGAAATGCAGCAGGGATGGCAGTTTTGTCAGACAGCAACATCAAGAGAGACCTTTCTGTGGACCGGTTCATTCAGCTCTCATTTACCGGGGCCCATGTGGCTGCTGTGCCAGCACTGAGCATATGCAGTGAGCAGGACAGACTCCATTTCTGTACCCTCAGAGCTTGCAGTTAACAATGAAGTAAGTAATCACAGTGCACAGACCTGGTCAGACTCGAAATACAATTTTGTATTCTACTTTTTTTTAATCACCCAGAACTATAACCTCATCAAAAACTCTTTAGAAACGCAGGTATAAAATTATGACTTTTTCCCTAATTTTAATGATAATATATATTATTGAAAATTCAGAAATAGATAAGCACAAATTGTAAAAGTCCTAACCCATTCTTTCCTTCTTAAATATAATTGTTTATAAAAAGGGATTTTATTATATGCACTACTTTCTAACTCTTAAAAATAGCCGATGCCATAAACATTTTTCCATATCATTAAATATCTTTCAATATAATTTTAATGGCTATTTAACATTCTACTCATTTACAATGGTTTTTCCATCTGATCTTCTATTGTCAGAGCTCTCTGTTATGTCCAGTCCTCTACAAGCACATACAGTATTGCCACTGGCATCTTTGCAACTACAACTTTGCACATAGGACAAAATTCCTACTAGAATTACTGGATCAGAGAGTATGCAGCATTCTAACATTTTTGTTACCTATTTCCAATGGTCCTTGGGAAAAGTTTCAACATTTAGTACACCATAGCAGTTTAGGAGTGAATTTGTATCCGTGGATCTTTAAAAGCACAGAGTATTGTTATTTAAAAATACTTATCAATTTGATAGAGGATAAAGGACATCCCACTATTATATTTTAAAGTCTGTACACATAGTAGAATAGTTTTTCATGTTTTTAGTAGCATTAACCCAATTCTATTATGTTAATGTTTAGGGTTTGTGAATTTCTTACAAAGCAGTACTTTCTGAATTCAAATAAAGGCAACAGGTATTATGTACAGAGGACCACCTAAGTGGCAGCTGGATATTGTTCAGATGTGTTGTTAGTATTTCTTCTGTTTATGTATGTGTACAAAAGTTAACAGTAAAAGAACTATTACCTTTTTCAATGAAAAATTAACTTTTTGAAAACTAGTGGTATGCAAATGGTTAAATATACCTTTATGCGTATTAAAAACTTAAAAAAGAAATATAACTATAATCCTGGGATATATAACCAAGGTTATGCCATATTCATAAAGCATGACCAAATAGTGACCTGACAGGCATTTCAATCTCTTCCTACAAAAAAAGCAACTTGTTGAGTTTTTCTTTTTGAGACAACGTCTCACTCTGTTGCCTGGTTGCCTGGGTTAGAGTGCAGTGGTGTCATCATAGTTCACTACAACCTAACTCCTGGGCTCAAGGAATCCTCCCACCTTAGTCTCCCAAGTAGCTGAGACTACAGGAGCATGCCATCATGCCTGGCTAATTTTAAAATTTTTTTGTAGAGACAGAATCTTGCTACATTGTCCAGGCTGGTCTTGAACTCCTGGCCTACCAAGATGCTGGGATCCAGTCTTCTTGCTTCTTAAAAGACTCAATCTCATGTTCATTAATAGCTAAGCTGAAAATTAACTACCACTAGAGGAATATAGTTATGAACGAGCACTGGAGGCAGAAAGAGGGGGTAGGAGAAAAGAATCCAAACCTGGTGTTTCTGATTACTACTTCCAGACGATTCTCCCTGTTGCTGCTGTCACTCAGGTGGATCTCCCTTTCAACCCTTGGTGGACCCCTCAGAAATGAAACTGTGCCAACTAAGGCATGCAGTGGTCCTGTATGATACATGGTGAGATACTGGACGTTCCTTTGTTTCTTACTAATCAAAATATTCCACCTAAGTTGTTTTCAGACTCCACCATTTGTACAAATTATTTCAGGGACAACTGTGAAAAGTACTGAGAATGAAGCATATGACGCTCACAGATTCAAGTCAGGTAACATAATAATAACTTTTGTCATCAAGTTTTTGTTTGCAAAATGAACAGCTCCTATGAGTGTCGCTTGCACCCAGCAAACGTATTGAAGGCCCAAAGGCATCACTTGCGAGCAAAAGGTTAATATGACGAGGAAAAACTGATGTTTATAGGCTTGTGTTTCTTCCTCATGGTGCACAGAAGATGCTCCAGGAAAAAGGGGCTCCAACTGGTTGGCAAAGCAGAGTCTAATGGATATGGCATCACGGAGCTCATGCCTTCTATTTCTGATCATGTCAAGACATGGTTCCCACCTTGGTTCTGATGCCAAAGCTCAACATTTTTCATGGTAAAATTCTGTACAAATCAACCAACATCCTGGCATGAATGTCCAGGAGCTCCAATGACATGTCCTAGGTGGCTCAGAGGCTGTGGAGCTCTGGTAAGTCAAAAGTGGCATTTACAGGGCTCTACCAATCTCTATCTTTTCAGAAAAGGTTTACAGACATCAGATTCAATGAAATTCAAAAACAAAACCAAAATAAACTTGAAGGGAAATAACCCCCAATTCACTTACATTTTTGCTTCTTCTCTTGTTGCGTATGCAACGTTGACAACAGCAGTTTCTGTGTCTGTGTTGACTAGGGAAAAAGCAAAAACTACATTGTCATAGAAAAAAAGCTGTCACCCTCTGGCTTAAGGTAAACAGATGAACTACAGGAAGAAATACACAGAAAACCTCACTACCCTATCTCTATAGTTATTTGCATCTATTTATTCATGTGCATTCATAGTAATTTGTATTCAAATGTATATTACACATTTATAATTGATTGTATATACAAATCAGAACTGTATTTTCCTTTTTTTTTTATTTGAGACAGAGTCTCATTTTGTCACCCTCAGTAGAGTGTGGTGGCATTGTAGCTCACAGCAACCTCAAACTCTTGAGCTCAAGTGATCTTCTTGCCTCAGCCTCTGAAGTAGCTGAGACTACAGGCATGCACCACAATGCCCGGCTATTTTCAGAGACGAGGTCTCACTCTTGCTGAGGGTGGTCTCACAAATTCATGAGCTCAGGTGATCCACCTGC
>CAUYON010057015.1:0-29393 GCA_963573935.1 Arctocebus calabarensis
GCTGCAACCAAAAAATGGCCGGGCGTTGTGGCGGGTGCCTATAGTCCCAGCTACTTGGGAGGCAGAGGCAAGAGACTCGCTTGAGCCCAGGAATTGGAGTTTGCTGTGAGCTGTAATGCCATGGCACTCTATCCAGAGTGACAGCTTGAGGCTCTATCTCAAAAAAAAAAAAAAGAAGGGGCAGAGTCCTGAGCAAGGAATCGCCCTTGAGCTGCAGGCAATTTCAGAGGCACAGAGCTGTGGTCTTCTCAACCAACACGCAGGGCAGCTGGGGCAGTGAGCTCTGAAGGACACTCTGGGCCATGCTCCGAGGTACCCACTATAACCTCTTGTCTCTCTCCCCAGACCCCAAACCTGATGCCAGTTTAAATAAGTGAGGTAAATTCAGTTGAAAAGAGAGGCCGGCAGGGAACGTGAAGGCCGAAGCTCCTAATTGGGCCCAAACTCTTCCTTAGCTGTGTGGATTTGCACAAATCTTCTTCTCCTTCTTCTTTTCTTTCTTTCTTTCTTTCTTTCTTTTTTTTCATACAGAATCTCACTCTGTTGCCCAGGCTAGAGTGTAGTGGCATCAGCCTCCCTCACAGCAACCTCAAACTCTTGGGCTCTAGTGACCTTCTTGCCTAATCCTCCCAAGTAGCTGAAACTTCAGGTACCCACCACAATGCCCAGCTAGTTTTTCTATTTTTAGTAGAGATGGGGTCTTGCTCTTGCTCAGGCTGGTCTTGAACTCTAGACCTTAAGTGATCCACTGGCCTTGGCCTCCCAGAATGCTAGAATTATAAGTGGGAGCCATCATACATGTTCAGGATTCGAACAAACCTTCTTCTAATTTCTTTTACCTTGGTTTTCCTATTTTTATTTGTATTTAATTAATTTATTTATTTATTTTGAAGCAGAGTCTTAAGCTTTTGCCCTGGGTAGAGTGCCGTGGCATCATAGCTCACAGCAACCTCCAACTCTTGGGTTCAAGTGATTCTCTTCCTTTGGTTTTTCCATTTTTAGTAGAGATAGGGTCTCACTTTTGCTCAGGCTGGTCTTGAACTTGTGAGCTTAAGCAATCCACTCACCTCGGCCTCCCAGAGTGAGGCCACCGTGCCTGGCCGTAGCTTTCCTATTTTTAAATAGAATCTAATAATGTCTATGCCTTTCTTATAGGGGTTGTGCGGAAGACAAAATGCCAGAAGCCAAACTGGGAAGTGCTCTGAAGCCCATGGCATTGATATTACATGGTGACGTGTAGGAAGTAAGTCAGTCCTCATTCCAGTTATTCTTTCTTATGCTCCCATAATTTCACTCCTTTCTGTTAGGCTGTGTGTCCTTTTGTGAGGTAAGGAAAATAGGTCACCATAGCCGTGGCCCACCCAGAGGGCCCTGGGATACTCTGCTCCTAGGTCTGGCCAGAAAGCTGCCACGTACAGGATGACGGTGGGCGGGTGTGCAGGCCTGAGCCCAGGGAAGCTGGCCTTTGAGGGGATTTGGACCCAGGCCTGGCTTTTCTAAGAGGAAGGAAGTGTTGGGGCACCAGGACAGGAGATGGGGGGCAGGGCACTGGAGTTTCCTTTAAGTGCCTACTTTATTGGCTGACCACATCCCAGGGGTGCACCCTCCCGGCCTCCACGTGCCCCTGCTTGTGCTTCCCGGGAACCTCCACTGACACATTCATCCACCCTCAGCCTCCCCTCGTGGGCAGTGAGTTTGCCCCAGAGCATCCTTTAAATCAGCTGCTGCCTTTACCCGTGCATGGCTCCCACTGGCCCTTTGCAGATGAAAACCGTGTTTCCTTCCCTGACCCCAGCATCTTCCCTGGGTGTTTACAAAGCCTGGTTTTATTGCTTTTCCTTTCTATTGGTCATGCCTCATTCTTTGGCATTTCACCCAGTTTAATTCCTGCCTTTCCCCTCCTCTCTCCCTTTTTCTCGAAGCCTTTGTGGTGGGGAGGAGTGAGGAGGAACCCTCAAAGGAGACTGAATTTCCAATACCCTCTATGTCGGGGGTTATCAAACAGAGCTGAGCAGGAGACTCACCCAGGGAGCTTGTTAGATGTACAGGTGTCTGTGCCCCACCCCCAAGAATCTCTGTCTTACTGGGCCTCCACCCCCACCCACTGGCTCTTTGTACAGCTGTGAATAATGGCCCCTGAGATCCCAGTTGACTTAGAAGTCTGCACTCCAGCATCCCGGAGTCTGCCTGAGCCACCAATGTGCTTCAGTTGTGGGTCTGCAGTAATAGAGGAAAGGAAGCCAGAGTTCCGGCAAGATCACTCTAGGGAAGTGGTTCTCAAAATGTGGCCCAGACCCAGGAACATCAGCTTGACCTGCAAATTTGTTAGAAATGCAAATTCTCAGGCTACCTTGGTCCTACTGAAATAGCACTCTAGGAATGGGGCCCAGCAATCTGTAATTTAATGAGCCCTCCAGGCAACTCTAACATGTACTGAGATGTGAGGGCTGGGAGGAGGCAGCAGGAATTCTCCAGCCCCCACCTCCCTTGTCCACACCTCAGAAGAGCAGGGAAGACCTTGACCCTCCCGCAGAACAGACTGGCCATTAGCACCACTGTCACCAGGATCAGAGAACAAAGGTGAGGAGGCTTCCCAGCACAGTGACCAAAGTCCAGGAGGGAGTACAGAAGAGCCCCAGGGAAAAGTTCTAGAATGTAACCTTCCCAGAGTTCATAGAGACCTGGAAACCTGGGTGACAACAAAGGAGTGGTGCCTCTTCTGTGCACAGCACCATCCACCCTAGAAGCAGTCTCCTACAACAGCTTCATTGGAAAAAAACAAACCAAAAAACCCTCCAAAGTCCTGGAAAGTTAAACGGTTTTTCCCAGGACCTCTTAGCAAATCAGTGGCTGCACCTAGATTCTGGCAGAAGAAAAGTGATCTGAAAGAAAATCCCAGCTTCTGAGATTGCAGTGGTTTATTGATTCCTTTAGTCAAACAACGAACAGGACATACAGTAAGCCAGACACTGTCCTGGGTTTGTCTACCTGGATTCTCATATCAAGCCTGTGTGGTGGGGTTGATCTTTCCATTCTTCTCTTGTTGGAAAACTAAGATTCCCAAAGATGAAGATGCTCTCCCAAGATCCACAGCTTGGAAGCAAGTATCCGAGTCAGGGTTTGAATCCAAGTGACTAGCTGGAAGCCCAGAGTTTGACCCACAGCTGATTTCTCCCCTGAGAGCTGACAAAATCCTAAGGACCAAAGCAACAGCTCCTCTTGTCCCTGGGAAAGCCTGTGAGTGGTGACACATCCCCAACCATTCCCCCAGGTACACAAGCTGACCCTGCTCCCAAATGCCAGCCTCAGCCCAAGAGAAGGGCAGAGGAGGTTTCATGGGAGCAAGGGGCTTAGGCTGGGCCTCTGTGCCTCTCCAGGCTCCGGGGCCTGGCTCAGGCCCCCACCCCTCCTTGGGCCTCTAGCTCACTCCCTGCCCCACCCCCAGTTCAGCACAGTCTTGGGCAGGGCCCCACCATTAGTTCCAGACACCACGTCGCCTCTATTTATGGGTTTTTTCTTTGCTTCTGCGGTTCTCCCTGGATGAATGCCCCCTTTCCCTGGATTTACAGCATCCTCCAGCAGTGGGGTTGATGTCACTTTAATGAGAGTTACAGCTGCCTTGACTGTGACTGCCACATTCCAATTTACTGCTTGGCCTCCGGGAGCCCAGCAGGGCTTCTCTCTAGCAGGGAGGAGTGAGCGGCTGGGCTCTCTGGCCTGGGACTGGGGTGGAGGGGGGAGAACTGCAGTCTGCTCTCTGAGTCCTGGAATGGAGCCCAGCTCTGAACTAGGGCTCCAGGCTCCCTGGTGGATCCCGAGCCATGGAGAACTCTGAGGGTCGGGGTGATGGGGGAGGGAAGGGGGTGCAGGCTTAAGTCAATCCTATGGGTTTGGGAAAAGAGAGCTCAAAACTTTCCCAACCCATTCTCCCCAACTTACACTCCAGTGAGATCCAGAGGAAGGTGGGCCATTCACAGAAGGCCCTTGTTCTCTAGTTAAATCCAGATGTGGAGGGCGTGAGGGGGGGAGCTGGAGGCAGGCTGGAGGGGAGAGGAGGAAGGGAACTGAGAAAACAGAACTCCCAGCAGGAGAGCCAGAGATACCCGAATCCACGGGGTCTCAAAGTGTCACCCCAAGTCCACCTCCATTGTCTAAAATTAATAAATTTGATGCTCTAATGCCAATGGCTGAAGCACATGTAGGAAAACTGCTACCACTTGTAGAACACAGATTAGGGCACTTCACTGTGCGGCAAGACCAGACCCTCTGCCTAGCGCCTCTGCAGAGCAGAACTCCAGCCCCCAGCAGATAATATAAGTGTAGGGTAAGCAGCTCTGGGCATTGAATATGATACTTTATTTTATTTTTTGCAGTTTTTGGCCCCAGCCAGGTTTGAACCTGCCACTTCCGGCATATGGGGCCAGCACTTACTCCGTTGAGCCACAGGCACCGCCCTAATATGATACTTTATTTAATTCCCACAACAATCCAACCAGATAGAAATCATTATACCCATTTTCTGATAAGGAACTGAAGCTTTAAAACTTACAGCTTTGGGCGGTGCCTGTGGCTCAAAGGAGTAGGGCGCTGGCTCCATACTGGAGAAACTGCAAAAAACAAAAAAAAAAGTACAGCTTTATTTAAGTCACTTGCCCAAAGCCATGCAGCTAAAACATGACAGAGCCACAATTCAGACTTGGGGCTGGCCCGTTTCCCAGCCCTTGCTGTACTACCCATTTTGGAGCTATGGCATTTGCCCATTTTTAAGAAAGCCAGAAGTTTGTGGGGAGTCTGACCGATACCATCAAATGACCAGGGAGCTACCAGTTCCTAGAAATCTGAAGTTTGCTCAACGTTCCCTACAGTCATGCTGGAGACAGGCTCCTGGGAGCAAGTCTTGTGTTCATAGTATCCCTTCCAGCTCTGCCCACCCCTTTACCAGCTCCCCACTCCCTCCTCTGCAGTAGAGGAGGCCCACACTGTCCAGGAGGACACAGGGTGCATGTTCCCCCAGAGGCTGCTGACCCCAGAGAGGGAAGGGACCTGTCCCTGCTGTGCTTAGCTCCCCATTGCCTCCCCCCAGGCACAGGAAGTCCACCATCAGGTTCACAGGTGCAGCTGGGAGGGGAGCCAGGGGCTGCAGCAGTGTGGATGTCTCCTGCTGCCAGCAACTCTGCAGGACCCAACATAGAGGCAATACCTGGCCCTGGCAAGAGTCCAAGGCGAGGTGGGGACCCAGGCCTATGTGGGTACAGAATGCTCTGAAAAGCAAGAGCAGAAACTCAGACTTTGGAATCAGATGGCCAGGGTGTGGTCCTAGTTCTGACACTCACTACGTGACCTTGTAGCAAACCCCTCGCCCTCTGTAGAAGGAGGGAAATCTCGTGCTGTCCCCCCCCACCCCCCCCCCCGCAGCGCCAGTGGCGTGAAGTGAGAGGCTGCATTTAAAGCATCTGGGCCCAGTGCTGGCTATGGAGTAAGCGCTCAAGAAACGTCAGCTATTGTTGTTTTAGGTTCCATTTCCCAAGACAGCACTAATTTCAAGAGTTAGTCTCCTTGTGCACACTATGCCTAGAAAGATTCCTTTCGGATGAAACCACTGGGTTCCTGCAGATCTCCCCAAACCTCTCTTCTAGGGACCTAAGGGACCGTAGAAGCGTTAATTAGCAGAACCTCTACACAGGCCCAGGCAGAGCGGGAACCTCATTAACATTAATTGGTACTCTCAGATCTTTGCCGAGTCAGGAGGGAGCAGCACATCCTGGGATGGCCTCTGTGCCCAGAGCAGCTACAGTGGACAGCATAGCAACCCCACCCTCACAGGGCCAGGCACGTGAGAGGTGAGGGTGCCCCAGGCCAGAGGAAGGAAGGGGATTACCACCTCCTACCCAAAGGGCAGAAACAGGTTCCTGGTCATGAGGAGGGCACTTTGCTACATCTCAATGTCAAGGGCATGTCTGAGAGTAATTGCCAGTCTCTAGCAATGTCTCTCAATCTAATTTAATGAGCCCAGGAGGCCTGTTTAAAATGCAAAGTCCCAGGCAATAATGTCAGTAGCGATCCAGGAACCTGTATTTTTAACAAGCACACTTTTTTTTTTTTTTTTTTAGCCTGTCACACTAGGTAGAGAGAGTGCCATGGCCTCAGCTTAACTCACAGCAACCTTAAACTCCTGGGTTCAACTGATCCTCCTGCCTCAGCCTCCTGAGTAGCTGGAATACTGGTGCTTGCCATAATGGTTTATTTTTATATTTTGAGTAGAGACGGGGTTTTGTCCTTGCTCAGGCTGGTCTTGAACTCCTGAGCTCAAGCAATCCTCCCACCTTGGCCTCCCAGAATGCTAGGGTTATAAGAATGAGCCACTACGCCTGGCCTCAGAACCATGCTTTAAAGAACACTGGTGTGATGTGTGCATGTCCAAATGTACTACGTACAAAATCAGGTGCACAATAGGTATACGATAAATGCTGATTGATGGAATGAACGAATGAGAGAGCAGAATATGAACAGACTACTAGAATCTGAGCAAAACATCTGCCTTCCTCCAGGAATTCCCCCCTCAGCGAAAAGATGGGCCTTTCATATCTGGTTCTCTCCCTTTTGTACCTAGGACCAGACTTTTCCTCCTGACCTTGCAAGTTGCTATCTAAATTCTATGAGAATTTTAATCCATGCAGAAGAAACCCCCCAGAGTCCCTCTGCCTCCTCAAATCTGTCCAGAGAGATCAGGGATCCCTAAGGACTTTACTTCCAGAAAAATGAAAATACACACAAAGTTTTGCCTATGTTGTAATTTCCAGAGTTCAGGACCCTGAAGCGATTCTTGATTGAGGATTCCTACAGGGTGTCCCAGATCTGGACGAAGGCACAGGAAAGACGAGGAGGAGGGTCTGAGCGAAGGGACAGGCTCTGTCCCTAGGGCTGGAGGCTAAGGTTTGGCTTTGGGGTTTCTTGCCCATTCTGGAGAAAGTCAAGAGTCAGGGCAGCAGAATTAGAGCTGGAGGTCTGAGGGTCTTGTAGCAGGACGCAGCAAGGTGACCCAGGAGTGTCATAAAGCAAGACTCCAGACTTGCTCCGGGACCTACAAGACAGTAAAGACAGCAAAGGGAGGCAAGAGGAAGAAGCTTTACTAAACTCTACTTGGTATAGGCGCAGTGCTACTTGTACACTGCATCACAGTCCCCATCATAGGCTAGGAGAGTAGGTGTTAACATCCCCCGTTTAACATGAGAAGGGAGAGACTCACCAGTGTAGGGGCAGGTTCCCTCTTCATCTTCACTGGCCCAACTTCACACAACAGCCAGCAAACTGCAGAACCTAGATGCAGGCCTTACAAACACCCAAGCCAAGACCCCAGGCCATCCTCATGCGTGGACTGGGAAAGGTGCAAACTCTGCAAACCTGCTCCCTCCCGAGGGATGCTTCTTGGCCTGTGTCCTTAGTTGCCACTAACAGCCCTTTCACATGTTCCGTTCTGCTATCCCCCCCCCATAACCCCCGAGAAAGAATCTCACTCTCTTGCCTTAGGTAGAGTGCTGTGGCATCACAGCTCATAGCAACCTCAAACTCCTGGGTTTAAGTGATTCTCTTGCCTCAGCCTCCCAAGAAGCTGGGACCACAGCCTCCCACAAGCTGTGAGCCACTATGCCTGGCTAGTTTTTCTTTTCTTTTTTTTCTTTCTTTCTTTCCTTTTTTTTTTTTTTTTTTTGAGATAGAGTCTCACTTTGTCACCCTTGGTAGAGTGCTGTGGCACCTGCTATAGCACCTGGCTGTTTTTATTTTTATTTATTATTATTAATATTATTATTTGAGTCAGAGTCTCACTTTGTCACCCTCAATAGAGTGCTGTAGTGTCACAGCTCACAGCAACCTCAAACTCTTGGATTCAAGCGATTCTCTTGCCTCACTCAGCCTCTCAAGTAGCTGAGACTACAATACTCAGCTATTATTAGAGGTAGGGGGGGTCTTGCTCTTTCTCAGGCTGGTCTTGAACCTGTGAGCTCAGGCAATCCACCTGCCTTGGCCTCCCAGGGTGCT
The DNA here is from genome assembly GCA_963573935.1 of Arctocebus calabarensis. Classification (NCBI taxonomy): domain Eukaryota; kingdom Metazoa; phylum Chordata; class Mammalia; order Primates; family Lorisidae; genus Arctocebus; species Arctocebus calabarensis. Next base: position 8,038 of record CAUYON010057015.1, read on the forward strand.
AGGATTATAGGCGTGAGCCACTGCACCTGGCCCATTCTGTTATTTTCAAGAAATGAGAGAGGAGTCCTGAGCAAGTGGTAAGAAATAGATTCTGAACCCCTCTGCCTGCTTTATCGCTGATGGTCTCAGCCAGGTACCCCCCGACCCACCCACCACCACTCAGAGTCTTGAGGTTGAAAGTTGCTCTGGTCTTCTCTGATTTGTTCAAAGCATCTAGGGCAACCATGAGCATGGAGAGGAACTTGGAGAACTAGTGTCTGTGTAGATTTTTAAGAGGGGCAGCAAGCACAGCCCAAAACTGGAGTTAGACTTGGGTTCAAGGTCTGGCTCTACCTTCTTCTGATATGACCTTGGACAAGTATATTCAGTGTCCAAGTTTAGATAGCTTGTCAGAACAGGGCTGAGATCTTACAAGTAACTTTTTCCCTTGGATAAATATATTCACTTTTCTGAGACTCATTTTTTCTTCCTATTAAATGAGAAATAATACCTGCTTCCCAGAGATATTATAAGAATTAAGTAAGATAATGAATCCAAAGTTCCCAGACTCCACAGTAAGCAATAGATAAATAGTGACATGATTTCTCACTACTTCATTTTTAATAAGTGGGGTATTTGGGGACAGTAATTTGAAATTCCAAATAGGAGACATAGAATATGATAAATAATTTTTTCAAGCTGGGATTTGATTGAAGCATCTTTTTTTCATCTCTCATAGGAATCAGAATAGCATCTACCTCAAAGGGTTGTTCAGGATTAGATGAGAGTTCATGAAAAGCCTATGATCTTCTCCTGCAGAATATTATCAGCACGTATAAATGAAACCCATTATTGCTATACTCCCGATTTGCACACACTATATGCTGGTGGGAGAAGCTGTTCTCACTGAGAAAAAGGTGGAAGGTTTACATTCAAGTCAAGGAGATTTGTGCTGTACATGAGAAAGAACTTTCTAGTTGAAAGCTAGCACTAAGATCCTGTATTTGCACAGTAGTAATTGAGTCCCCTCAGGATATGATAGGGTCTTTCCCCTTCACAGACATTAAAAGAGAGGGGACACTCTCAGACACTGCTAGGTAGGTGCCTAGCTGGAGGCATGAATAAAGTGTATGTGCATAGCATTCCATCTCTGCAAAAGCGTCAGAATCACAATTTGTAGTCTCCTACAAATCTTTGACATAGGAGAAAAATAATAACAACAAACAAATGATTAGAATGAACTGTCAACTGTTTACACTATGGGTTACTCTATAACTATTAAGATGTGTGTGTGTGTGTGTGTGTGTGTGTGTGTGTGTGTGTGTAGGCTCCACGCCTGTGGCTCAAGTGGCTAAGGCGCCAGCCACATACACCTGAGCTGGCGGGTTCAAATCCAGCCCAGGCCAGCCAAACAACAATGACGGCTGCAACCAAAAAATAGCCAGGCGTTGTGGCGGGCACCTGTAGTCCCAGCTACTTGGGAGGCAGAGGCAGGAGAATCGCTTGAGCCCAGGAGTTGGAGGTTGCTGTGAGCTGTGATGTGATGGCACTCTACTCTGGGTAACAGCTTGAGGCTCTGTCTCAAAAAAAAAAAAAAGACGTGTGTGTGTGTGGCCAGGCATGGTGGCTCACTCCTGTAATCCCAGCACTCTGGAAGGCTGAGGCAGGTGGATTGCCTGAGCTTACCAGTTTGAGACCAGCCTGAGCCAGAGCGAGACCTCATCTCTAAAAATAGCCGGGTGTTGTGGTGGACACCTGTAGTCCCAGCCACTTGGGAGGCTGAGACAAGAGAATCACTTGAGCCCAAGAGTTTGAGGTGCTGTGAGCCACAATGCCAAAGCACCCTACCCAGGTGACAAAGTGAGACTGTGTCTCAAAAAAAGAAAAACTATTAAGATGTGTGGACTGTGCCAATATATGGAAATACGTGTATAAAGTAATACTGAGAAAAGCAGAACATAGGGCATGCAGTAATAATTTTCTAAGAGCCACAAACCTCAGAAGATAATTTGAAATAATTATTGATCAGATTTTTTTTCCTTTCCTTTTTTTTTTTTTTTTGCAGTTTTTGGCCGGGGCTGGGTTTGAACCCGCCACCTCCGGCATATGGGGCTGCGCCCTACTCCTTTGAGCCACAGGCACTGCCCAGATTTTATTTTCTTTCATGTGGCCTAAAACCATAATAATACATTTTTTAAAAATGAGATGAATAGCTGGACCAGGACATATTCAGGCCAGTGAAATCATCTGTATGATACTGTAATGGGTTATTTATCCAAACTCACAGAACACTCAGCACCAAGAGTGAACTCTCATGTAAACTCTTCACTACGGTGATTTTCAGTATGGGTTCATCAATTGCAACAAAGTTACCACTCTAGTGGGGGATGTTTTGTTTTTTGTTGTGTTTTGCTTTTTAATTTGTTGTTGCTGCAGTTTGGCCGGGGGCTAGGTTTGAACCCACCACCCTTGATATATGGGGCCAGCACCCTACTCACTGAGCCACAGGCACCATTCTTGTTTTTGTTTTTTTGAGATAGAGTCTCAAGCTGTCACCCTCGATAGAGTGCTGAGGCATCACAGCTCACAGCAACCTTAACCTCTTGGGCTTAAGCGATTTTCTTGCCTCAGCTTCCAGAGTAGCTGGAACAACAGGCACCCACCACAATTCCTGGCTGGTTTTTTTTTGGTTGTATTTGTTTGGCAGGCCCAGGCTACCCGAACCCACCAACCTCGGTGTATGTGGCTGGCGCCCTAGCCGCTGAGCCACTAGTGGGGGATGCTGATGGTGAAGGAATCTACATGTTTAGAGGCAGAGGACATGTGGGAACCACTCAATGTTGCTGTGAACCTAAAACTGCTCTAAAAAACAAGGACTATTAAAAAAACTTTTTTTTTAAGTCAGTCTTGCGCCATCACCTGGGCTAGAGTGTCACAACCTCAGCCTAGCTCACAGCAACCTCCAACTCCTAGGCTCAAATAATCCTCCTTCCTCAGCCTCCCAAGTAGCTGGGACTACAGGCCCTAGTGGCTACACCTGGCCAATTTTTCTATTATTAACAGAGATAGGGGGTGGCACTTGTGGCTCATTGAGTAGGGCGCCGGCCCGATATACCAAAGGTGGCGGGTTCAAACCCAGCCTCGGCTGAACTGCAAAACAAAAAAATAGCCCAGTGTTGTGGTGGGCACCTGTAGTCCCAGCTACTCGGGAGGCTGAGGCAAGAGAATCTCCTACGCCCAGGAGTTGGAGGTTGCTGTGAGCTGTGTGACATCTTGGCACTCTACCAAGGGCGATAAAGTGAGACTCTGCCTCTACAAAAAAATAAAAAATAAATAAATAAATAGATAAAAAATAGAGATAGGGTCTCTCTCTTGCTCAGGTTGGTCTCAAACTCCTGAGCTCAAGTGATCCTCTTAGCTCGGCCTTCCAGAGTATTAAGATTATAGGCATGAGCCCTATCTATCAAAAAAATGGTAATCCCTACTGAGATATTAATTGGAAATCCACTAAATGTATATATTTTTATCATTTTGTTTTCCCATCAATAAACATGGTATATCATTTATTCGTTCAGAAAAATAAATCTTTAAAAACTAAGTCATAGGGTGGTGTCTGTGGCTCAGGGAATAGGGCACCGGCCCCATATGCCAGAGGTGGCAGGATCAACCCAGCCCCAGCCAAAAACTGCAAAAAACAAACAAACAGAAAAAAACTAAGTCACAGTAGTGAGGGTGGTTCTAGATTGCCAGCTTGGGAGAGGGACGTATTCCTTTTTCCATTAGATAAGGAACTGGGCCCTGACCCTCCTTCTCTGAGTAATGCTGGGCCCTTAGACTTGCTGGCCTAAGTCCTGACGATACTATCAGTGAGATAGGAGCCAGAGATTTAAAGATGCTAAAAGGACCTGTAACAGCTGTGACAAAGAAAAGGAGCCAAGCTAATGGCTCTGGGCAAAATGGCCCCTATCCTGGTCCAACTTGCTCATATTCAGCCTCTTGATAAGAAGGTAGGACGTCTCTTGCCAAGCTAAGACAGGTACGATCATTTAGCAAGAGCGATAAATCACTAGGCTAACTGCTTTTTTTTCTTTTGAGACAGAGTTTCACTATGTCGCCCTTGGTAGAGTGCTGGTGGCATCACAGCTCACAGCAACCTCAAATCTTGGGCTTACGAGATTCTCTGGCCTCAGCCTCCTGAGTAGCTGGAATTACAGTCACCCGCCACAACACCCGGCTATTTTCTAGTTGCAGTTGTCATTATTGTTTAGCTGGCCCAGACCGGACTCTAACCCACCAGCCTCAGTGTATGCGGCCAGTATCCTACTCACTGAACTATGGGTGCAGAGCCTGCCAACTGCTTTATTTATTTTTTTATTATTCTTTTTTTTTTTGGCCAGGGCTGGGTTTGAACCTGCCACCTCCACCTCCAGCATATGGGGCCAGCACCCTACTCCCCTGGGGCCATAGGCACCGCCCAACTGCTTTCTTTTTTTTTTTTGGTAGAGACAGAGTCTCACTGTATTGCCCTCTGTAGAGTGCTTTCATGTCACAGCTCACAGCAACCTCCAACTCTTGGGCCTAGGCGATTCTCTTGCTCAGCCTCCCCAGTAGCTGGGACTACAGGCGCCCACCACAACGCCCGGCTATTTTTTTGTTTTGCAGTTCAGCCGAGGCTGGGTTTGAACCCGCCACCTTTGGTCTATGGGGCTGGCGCCCTACTCACTGAGCCGCAGGTGCTGCCCAACTGCTTTTTTTAAATAATAAATTTTCTTAGAGCTTTGTGCAAAGGAAAGGGTATTTAAAATGTAGTCGACACAGGGCACACTCACCCCGTCAGATCCTGCCCTCTTACTGCGGGCACACTGTCTAAGGGCTCTGCAGACCAGTGAACAAGCTCCTTCTCTGAGGTCTCTGAGTGTGTGCCTTGGTGATGGAACTGTCAAGGCATGGGGGCATAGAGGGACAGACATCTGTATTCCCCATGGTCTACAGCATGCTCTGGGATTTTCCAGGGTGTGGGAGCAGCACTGACACGGGAGAACAGAGCCCGTGGTATGTAGATATGTATGTATGTATTTTGAGAAAGAGTCTCACTCTGTGGCCCAGGCTAGAGTATTGTGGCCTCAGAGCTCGCAGAAACCTCACACTCCTGGGTATGATTCTTCTGCCTCAACCTCCTGACCAGCTGGGACACACAGGTACCTGCCACAATACCTAGTTAGTTTTTCCATTTTTAGTAGAGACAGGGTCTAGCTTTTTCTAAGGTTGGTCTTGAATTCCTTTGCTCAAGCAATCCACCCACCTCGGCTTTCCAGAGTAATAGGAATACAGGTGTGAGCCGCCACACCTGGCTGGATGTGGTCTTCCTTTATAATGAGGTAGCCCAGTGTGCTCTGGGAGGTCCCGATTCTCCGTGGATGACACGGTTGGCAGGATTCTTGAGGGGAGGGATTGTGCCTTAGAGCCTGTCCCCCACAATACAGCGCCAGGTGCACAAGGCTACAAAAATACATTGAGCAACCTCTGTATAGAAGGCACTCATGCTGGGCATCAGGTGGTTCAGGACACAGAGACTCTAAGGGCAGACAATGAAATGGAAATTCTATGTTGTGTTATAGAAGGAGACTAGGCCTGGCTTCAGAATGCCAAGCTTTACACTGGAGTGGTGCCACTTACAGCTGGTCTAGGTTCTTTTGTACCCTCCAGGTTTAATCACAAGTGCTATGAAACTATTGTAACAAAAGGCAAAGTGTGAAAAGCACCTGAAGAGCTACCCAAAAAGTCGTCTAAGGGCTTCTTTACTGGGCTTCCCAATCTCAATGGATGGTGCCATCAGCTGCCCAAACCTGAAGCAGGGTTTGTCCTTGACCTCTCCCTCTCACCCAAGTCCGAGAAACAGCCAATGCTGCTTCCAAAATGCAGTTGAGGTTCAGCACCTCCCTATTCCCCACTGCCACCACCACAGTCCACATCACCTTTCATCTGGATGGCTATAATCCACATCCAGAGGGATTTTTTGAAATACAAGTCTGATCGTGTCACCTCCTTATGTAACACCTTTCAATGATTGCCCGTTGCTCTTAGGCTAAACCCAAATGCCAACCTTGCCTATAAAGCCTTGAATTGTTTGGCCCCTGCCCAACTGTCCCCCTATATCACACCCAGGATACTTGGTGAAGTTTCTGGGAAGCCCCCCAGACTCAGTTCCTATACACGAACTGTTTCCTTTGCCTGGAACATTCTCTTTGCTGATCAATCCTGATTCTTTTTTTTTTTTTTTTTTTTTTTGACAGAGACTCAAGCTGTCACTCTGGGTAGAGCGCTGTTGTGTCACAGCTCACAGCAACCTCAAACTCTTGGGCTTAAGCAATTCTCTTGCCTCAACCTCCCAAGTAGCTGGGACTACAGGCGCCCGCCACAATACCTACCTGTTTTTTGCTTGTAGTTGTCATTGTTGTTTGGCAGGCCCGGGCTGGATTCGAACCTGCCAGTTCTGGTGTATGTGGTTGGCACCTTAGCTGCTTGAGCTACAGGTGCCAAGCCCTGATTCTTTTTTTTTTTTTTTTTTTTTTAAGTCTACACTGTACTCAGCAAAACCTCCCAAGAAGGCCTCCTGGTCTAGGCTAGAGTCTCCCTAGTTCGCCATGGTACCGTTAATGAGAGCTGCAGTTTAAATTTTTGGTTTTACCATCATTTATTTAAGGCCTGCTTTTCCAGCTATAGATTTCATCTCCGGGTTAAAGCATTGCTGCGCCTGCCTTGTTCCACGGCTGTGACTCACTCTGCGTGTGCTAGATGAGTGACTACAGGAATGGGTGAATGACTGAGTCTCCAGGTGAGGGAGCAAGAAAGGCCTCACGGAGGAACTGGCGTGGAAGAGGCAACAATTAGTTATTTATATATTTGGGCCTAGAATTATGAGCTGAGATCTGCCTTAACTTGCAGCCCTGATCATAGAGGCTTCCTTTCCCTTCCTGAAAGCCATTGATTCAGCCCATCTCCACTACCCCTCTGCTAGTTTTCTGCCTGGGGTCCCAGCCATTCCCACTTCTCGCCCCTTTCCACTCACTCTGTCCCTGCCAGCTCTCTCTGCAATCCACTTTCCCACCACACCCTTGATTGATGTAACTGCATAATTGGGTGATGTCAGAAAGCTAATTTGTACTTCTACCAGGGCAATGAAGTGTCTGGAGCTTTGTGATTGGCCTTGAGAGGCAGAGGGAAGTACCTCCACCCCACCTCGGTTCTCCTTCAGGCTCAAAGCACAAGTCTCCAGCCCTACCCAAAAGGGAGGGCTGTAACCTAACCCAAACCAAACAGCCACCCACAAAAAGAAACGGGAAGAAAAATCTTTCCCCTGGTGCAGAGACAAGCTCCCTGTAGCACTCTCCCCATCTACTACAGAGGTCATCGGTTCAGTTTCACTGTCTTATACAGGGTCCTGTCAGCACCTGTTTTCTTGGGCACAGACTGAGAGTTGGCATGACATTGTTCTTCCTGCCAAACTGAGTCAGGGAGGGGAAAAAAGCAAAGGGGAGGTACTTTTCGAGGTTTTGATGTGCATTTCTCAGTTTCAGAGGCCTCAAGCAGCATAAAAATAAAAGACCTATAGGATAAAGAGAAAATGTGTTTCTGAGAGCATATGTGTACATGCATGCTGGGTAGGACTTGTACAATCCAACAAGGATTCAGTATTTGAGACAATGGGAAAGAAACAGTATCAAATGATAATAACTACCATTTATTGGGCTTGCCAAACACTTTGTGAAGTGTTTTATGCACAATATTTAATTTAATTTTCAAAACAACTGGGTGGGGGAAGCATTCATGTGCCCATTTTACAGATGAGGAAACAAGCTCACTGCATCACACACCTTAATAGGGGGCCAAGCTCCAAGACTGAAACCTTGCTGCCCTTGCTGGGAACCACTACTGGCAACTGCTTTCCAAGAGCTAGAGCTGAGAAAGGAAAGGAAATTGCTTTATGGTGGGGCAGAGGGCTTGAGATTAGACATAAAGAACTTTCTGACAATGAGGGCTGTTTGGTTGTAGTCAGGGTAATTAGGCTTGTTAGAACTCTTCCTCTGAGGGCCTTTACATTTAAGATGAATGGATGTTTCTAAGCCTGGATGGTTTAAGGGAAGTGCTATATGTTCCCAGCATGGGGCTGGCTTGTCTGAGCTATCTAAGAGCCTCACGGGGGCACAGGGTTGGCCTGTTTGACCTAACTGACAGCCTCCCTGGAGATAGGAGATTGCCACACTTGAAACCGCTAGATAACAGGAGAAGATAGCACAGAATGTGTGCCTAAATGGGACTGGAAGAAAGCAAAGGTTATAGACAAGCAGACGCTACTGTGCTTAAAAGCCAAGGGCTTGGGCAGTGCCCGTAGCTCAGTGGGTAGAGTGCCAGCCACATACACTGAGGGCTGGCGGGTTCAAACCAGGCCTGGGCCAGCTGAACAACAATGACAACTGCAACAAAAAAATAGCTGGGCATTGGGCGGCACCTGTGGCTCAAAGGAGTAGGGCGCTGGCCCCATATGCTGGAGGCAGCAGGTTCAAACCCGGCCCCAGCCAAAAACAACACACACACACACACACACACACACAACCCCCACAAAAATAGCTGGGCATTGTTGCAGGCGCCTGTAGTCCCAGCTACTTGGGAGACTGAGGGAAGAGAATCGCTAAAGCCCAAGAGTTTGAGGTTGCTGTGAGCTGTGACTCCATGGCACTCTACCCAGGGTGACAGCTTGAGACTCTGTCTCAAAAAAAAATGGCCAAAAGGCTTGTGGTCAGGCAGGCCCACTTGTGTTTGAGTCTCTGCTGGTTTTACTACTTTTCTGACCTTGTGTATGTTGCCTAACCTCTCTAAGCTTTGGATTCTTAGTAGGTAAAAAGAGGCCAACAAGGCTCAGCGCCTGTGGCTCAGTGGGCTAAGGCGCCAGCCATGTACACCAGAGCTGGCGGGTTCGAATCCAGCCCGGGCCCGCCAAACAACAATGATGGCTGCAACCAAAAAATGGCTGGGCGTTGTGGTGGGCGCCTGTAGTCCCAGCTACTTGGGAGGCAGAGGCAGGAGACTCGCTTGAGCCCCGGAGTTGGAGGTTGCTGTGAGCTGTGATGCCACAGCACTCTATCCAGGGTGACAGCTTGAGGCTCTGTCTCAAAAAAAAAAGAAAAAAAAAAAAAGAGGCTAACAATAGAACCTACTTTGGGTGGTTACCATGAGAATTAAATAAGATGAGCCATATAAAAATAACATGGCACAGAACCTGACACAATAAAAATAAAATGAGTGGTAACTGCTGTACTAATAATTGTTACCATTGAAGTCCAGAGGCAAGAGAGAGCAGTGCCCAATAGCTTCCCAAGTAGCTGGGACTATAGGCGCCTGCAACAATGCCCAGCTATTTTTGTGGGGGTTTTTTTTGTGAGTGTGTGATGTTTTTGGCTGGGGCCGGGTTTGAACCTGCCACCTCCAGCATATGGGGCCGGTGCTTTACTCCTTTGAGCCACAGGTGCTGCCCAATGCCCAGCTATTTTTTTGTTGCCCGATAGAGCTATAGGGAGGTAAGCAGCGGAGCAAGTCTTCCTGGGAAGCCTGAGTTTCATCCAACCTTTTTTCTTCTCTGCTGCATATTGGAAGAATACAGGTTGTCTCAGGCCACACATTAAGTACACAAACACTAAAGAAAGCTGATGAGTAAAAGATCCATACATACTTTTCACAATATCTGACACCACAGATAAACAAAACAATCCTCAAATTATCTGCCCCCAGCCCAGTGCCCTCAGGTTTGACACCCCTGTGTCTAGAGCTTGAAGAGTTGGTTAGGTTTAATCGACAGGAAGGAAGAGGAACAGAGGCAGATAGTGCTCATGTAATGGAGTGAGATTTCAAATTCAGGGGTTTACAGGCAGGCACAGTGGCTCATGCCTGTAATCCTAGTAGTCTGGAAGGCCAAGGCAGCTGAATCACATGAGCTCAGAAGTTTAAGATCAGCCTAGCAAGAGTGAAACCCCATCTCTTCTAAAAATAAAAAACCTAGCCAGGTATCATGGCAGGTGTCTGTAATCCCAGCTACTTGGGAGGCTGAGGCAGGAGGATCCCATGAGCCCCGGAGTCTAAGGTTGCTGTGAGCTAGGTGGAGGCCGTGGCACTCTAGCCTGGGGCAACAGAGTGAGACTTTGTCTTTAAATAAATAAAAGAAAAATCTGGTTCAATTTTAAAGTAGAGAAGGAAGTTGATTATAGAGAAGGTGAGTGGGGGGTGGGAAGAGATGAAGTCTTCCATCCTTGTTTCCAAATCCAAAATTTGAATAGCAACAAAGACAGACTCTGGGACCTGACAAAGGAACCAGACATCCACAGCTTTGTTGCCTATTTCAGGACTCTTGTTGGAGAGGGAGAGGTAGGGGGCTGGGAACATGGCTGAGGGCAGATTTGTTGATGGATGGGGGACAGGACCTGAAATGGGGGAAGTTAGGAAATGTGGGTGAGGCTCTTAGTGACTGTGCGGGCTGACTCATGTAGGAAGACCTAGCTAGAAGGCTGTATTGAGATCTAGTATCTGATGAGAAAGAAGACCAGTTTTGGGACCCTGGGCTTTTCTAATCTTCAGTGCTGCCAACTAAGGGTGAGAGTCCCTGGAGTAAGAAATCCTAGTGCTAATCCAATTATTCTCTACCAGTCTGCTTTAGCTTCCCAATGTGAAGATAAACTCCTTGGGGGCCAGGTGGTTCCCTAGGAAAGATGCTGTTTGTTTTAGATCCTCTATGCTTAAGCCTCTAACAAGTGCCTACTATCAACCCCTATCAAGCATGGAGTGGACCCTTGTTAAAAATGCTAATTCTCAGTTCTTTTCACTAGAAAGTCTAATTTTTTAGATTTAGGGACCCAGGAGTCTGTGTTTTTAACAAGTATCCACATTCTTTAGGTAAGGCAAATTTGGAAAATCCTGAGTTAGATAATCTCTTAAATCCCTTTCAGTCCTGAATGTAGGCAGCAGAGTGTAAATAGGAAGGGGTCTGGGTAGATTCTGGCTGGACCCTGCAGTTCACAGTACCCTGTGCTGGGAAAGCTGTGAAGGGAAGGGGACTGCAGAGCAGAAGGGAGTTTCCACCCATCTGTGATCCGGACCACAAAGGAAGCGGAAAGGGACATCAGGGAAAAATGGTTCTGAGCATCCTCCTGGGGCTTCCTGGGGCCTGGTCTGGCAGGACAGTGTAGGTCTCAGCCATTCTCACTATACACAGGGGGACGCTGAAGTCCAAAGAACGTTTAAAACGCGCCTAAATCGCTGCTCAGAGGAGGCAGGAATCCCATCTCCTAGTCTCCATCCAGTTCATTGCTGGGACGCAGCGTAGGGAAGGCGTATTGTCTTGTGACATGTGGGAGACAGCCCTTGCTGGTGGAGCGCCAGTGTCCCTGGAAAGTCTCCGGAGTGGACCTGGAATCTAATATTTCCCGGCATTTGCTCAGTCTGTTCCTGGAGGAAAACGAAACGAAACAAAACAAAAAACGGTTCCTGGGGAGGTGGGCAGGGCTGCGGAAAGGCCTAAACGCGGCAAGTGAAGGAGACTGATCTGAAAAAGAAACTACCCAGAGCTCACGAACTCTGAAAGCCTGAGTGCCCAGCGCGGATCTCCGGGCTGACTTAGCAACATCTCACACCTGATGCTGTTAAAGCCCGACAAGAACCTCAGCTCCCTACTCTTTCCAACACAGTAGGAAGCAAGGTGAGGTCTAATTTTGCAGAAAGTTTTTAGAAATTCGCTGCGTCAGAGAAACTAAAAGCCCAAACAAAACCCCCCCAAAATTCGAGCCCTGATGATTTCATCCACGTGGCACAAGAACCAGCCAAAAAAAGGGAGGTGGGGAAGAGTCATCGGTCCCGCCCCCGCTGGGAGGAAGGGATTTGCCGAGTGTACGAACTTCTGACACAGGCCTGGTGGCTGCCGCTGCCGGAGGGAGGGAGAGAGGGAGGAGGGAGGAGGGAGGGAAGCCCTTTCCCACAAAGCCGCTGCGCAGCGGGGCCCTCTCCCCGCCCCTGCCCCGCCGCCGCGGAGTGCGGGGAGCCGCCGCGGGCCCTTTAAGGGCTGAGAGGTGCGCGGTCTCTTTAAGGCAGGTCCTATTGGGTTTTGTTTTCTGAAGGAAGTGACGGGGGGTAGGATTGAATGAAAAGTGCAAAACCGAGTCTCTGAGCGCCAGAGTCCGGGGCCGCCGGAGCCGCGGCGCTGGGCCGGCGGGAGGGAGGGGAGCGCGGTCTCCGATCGGAGCCTCCGGGGCGCACGGCCGAGCGCAGCCCACGAGAGTCCGTGCCACGTCGCGATCCTCCTGCGGCTGAGCCCCTAACTTCGGGCGAAGTTTGCCAGCATCTCTCCCCGCCCCCACGCGGCGTGCGGGGGCCGCGGAGGGCGGCGGCGGCGGCCCCCGGGGATGCGCCCGCCCGGCCGCCGCGGGGTCCCCACAGCGTGCCCCAAGCTGCTGCTGCTGCTGCCACTGCTCGTGCCGCTGCTCGGGGCGCCGCGCGGCGTAGGCGCGGGGACCGGCGCTCCCGCTGAGCTGCGGGTCCGCGTGCGGCTGCCCGACGGCCAGGTGACCGAGGAGAGTCTGCAGGCGGACAGCGACGCCGACAGCATCAGCCTCGAGCTGCGCAAGCCCGACGGCACCCTGGTCTCCTTCACCGCCGACTTCAAGAAGGTGAGGCACCGTCGCTCGCCCGGGTAGGATCTCGGGAGCACAGGAGCCCAGGAGGAGGACGCGACATATCCACGGTCCCGCTTCTTTGTGCCGCTCCCCGGGCCCAGACCTGACGCCCTTCGGTCTCCCCTAGGAACTTCTCTGCTGCCCGCTCACCCACTGCTCCAAACTTTCAACTCCTCGCTCTAGATACCCAAACCCCTTGCCACCAGTCCCTTCCCCCAGCTCCTCCTTCATGCGCTGACCCTCCTTCGGAAGAGTTAGGGTTAACAACCCCAAAGCCCTCCTGGAGTAATTTCTGTGTGCTCTGGTGGGAAGCACCTGGGCTAGCTAGGCGGTCCCGCATTCTCACTGCGTTGCGGTGGGGTCTAGAGCAAGCCCCTTTCCTTCTGGGGGCCTTGTTTTCTCACCTCTGTACAGGGCAGTGAGGTGACTGAGGCCTCCCAGCCCTGACATCTGTGAGCTCCCGCATCACTTCTCCCTCTATTTCACTTTCTTGGGCAGACCTAACTGTCTCTGGTTCTTCCCAAGCCCCAGAGACGCTTTATTTCCTTTTTAGTCTGGAAGGCTGGGATGCCTGATGGGAGATACTCCAGGGGAGGCCCCTCCCTCTACAAGAAATGCCACCCTTTACCCTCCCATGCCCACCTCTTTTAGCCCAGAGTGGGGGTAGAGGGTTCTGACACTAGTCTGTACTCTGTGTGTGTGTGTGTGTGTGTGTTGTGGCTAGAACCAGAGGTGGCCCCCAGGGGGTGGGGGAGGGTGGACACGATCTGGGGGTTTATCAGGAAATGAGCCTGCAAGGATGGTGAGTGACAAAGAGTGACCCAGCTGCAGGAAACCTAGAGGAAAAGAGGGTGGGTGAGTTTTAGGTATTCAAAGGGCCCGTCCTATGTCCTGCTGCCTGCCTCGCTCCCAGTAGAGAGGTCTGTGAGGCTGTGTCTCTGCGGAGGACAGAGGTAAGACAGATTATTTAGCTGGGGAAGCCCAGGGTCGGAGCTCCCTTGTCTCTCCTTCCCCTTAGGGACTGGGCACTTGAGAGGAGAGGTCATGAGTCTGGAGAGTCATCTAGGGACCCAACAGATTGCTATAGATAGCAAGGGTGGGGGGTATTGCTGGTGTACTGGGGGGGGGGGCTGGGGGGGGCGTGTCTGTTGGTGTGGCCTGGGGCCTCTGAGTTCACTGAGTAGGACTCAGGTGGGTCAGTGGGGGGATGAAGGGGGCAAGGGGATGAGCTTTACAGATGGGGAGACTCAACAGGCCTAAGCTAGGTTCTCAGATGCAGGTAGAGACAGATTAGTTTGTGGAGAGACAGAAGCTGATAGAGCCAGGACACCCCCTGCCTCCCCATCTAAACTTCAGAGGAATTTTATCAAGTGTGTTCTGTTCCTGAAAAATCTAAATTGGTGGCTGGATCCATCTAGAGTTGGAGATCTTGTCATCCCTCCCAGCTCTGTGGCCTTGAAAGTTAGCCTCAGGCCACCCTCCTGCCCACTGGCCTTCCTCCTGTGGCTGTACTGAGCCCAGGAGAGAGACTTCCCCAGCAGCCAAGGCTGTGGCCAAAACTGTGGAAGAGGCAACAGGGCAGGGCTGAGTTTTATAACCTTTGGCTACAGCTGAAAGTTTTTTATTGTTCTGACCTGAAGGCTGCCTCTCAGAAGGAGTGCCCAGGTGGCTGCTGGGGTGGGGGTGGGGTGCTGGGGATTGGGGCTGAAAGTACAGAGGGTGTCTGATTGCCCAGTTAGAGAATGCATTTGGAGCTGATTGCAAGTACCTCCTTTGAATCCCCACATTGGTTCAAACCTTTACCTAGGTTTCCAAAGTCTGCTTTTCAGGTTAGCCTCTGACCCAGAACCTGGCATTTCACACCCGCCCCTGGCATCTCCAATTTCATCACTAAGGGAGGGAATTGGGAGTGGAAGGCAAAAAACGGAAACCAGCCAAAGTCCCCTCAACCCCAGGTTTCTCAGCTGGCCTAGGATGGGGTGGGGTTGGAGATTATAGGAGTGGGGAGGAATGGCCTTCACCCATACCCAGTATACCATCTGCATTGGCCAAAGCAACTTTTGTGCAGTTCTTATGCCTCATATTCTTTGAAAGATGGTCACAAGAAAGATTTTGTTTGCTTGTTTTTTTCCTGTAAGAAAAAGGCTTGGATGTGTGTTTTTGTGTTTTCTGTACCAAACTCATTTGAGCTGGTTTGGGAAAAGTCCCTAATTTACTTGAGAAGAGTGATGCTTGCCATTTGATTGCCCTTGGGAGAGACAGACCTGGTTTACCACTTAATAGCTGGTTAACCCTGGGCAAGCAATTTGATCTCTCCCAGCCTTCATTTCTTCATCTGTAAAAGGGGATAATAATAGTACATATGCCATGGTTATTGGGAGAACCAGACAGGTCAGTGCATGGGAAATACTTTGTATTCTGATTCTATGTTATAAGGGCCCAAGAAATAGAAGCAGTTGGCTTTAATAATTGTGGCTCACATTAGCATTTCAGCAAGGATCCTTTCTTTAAGTTTGGACTAAAGATGTTGCATGATGGACCCAAGGTCACACAGAAAAGTCAGCACTAAGCCTGGAGGGGTCTTGAGTTCTTCTTTGCAGTCTTACCCTTGAAGCTATAAAATTGCCCTCCAGACCCCCAGAGCAGGAGCAGCCAGCCTTGTCCTGACAGCCTACCCAGGGCAGCAGGTAGTCCCCCAAGCTGGATGGAGGGAAGCCAGCTGTTTCCATGACCCCCCACCCCAAGTCCTATGCCCTCCTTCTGGCCCCTCCTACTCTCCCTGTTTACCTCTACCCCAGGCAGTATTCCAGCATAGTCTGACTCTCACCCATGCTGCCACCGTGGTCCTAAAGCCAGCAAAGTGGCCAAGGTCATCAGTCCATTGTAGAAAACACAGCCTGGAGCCCAACTGAGGCCTGCAGACTCCTTGAGTAACTTGAAGCTATGAAACATTCATGTTGTGGTTACTGCAAGCCCTGCCTTACGCTGCTGTCTACTGGGCTGATGGAGCCACAGCTCTGAAAGAATGCCATAGCTCAGTGGCTCCTAAGCTTCACACATCAGAATCATTTGGGGAGCTTAGAAACATCACCACACCTGGGCCACACAACATACTGATTAAATCAGAATGTCTGAGGGTGGGAGTTGGGAAACAGCATTTTTTTTTCTTAGAAACAGAGTCTCACTTTGTCGCCCTCGGTAGAGTGCCATGGTGTCACAGCTCACAGCAACCTCCAGCTCTTGGGTTTAGGCTATTTTCTTATCTCAGCCTCCCAAGTAGCTGGGACTATAGGCGCCTGCCACAATGCCTGGCTATTTTATTTTATTTTATTTTATTTTTGTTGCAGTTTGGTCAGGGCTGGGTTTGAACCTGCCACCCTCAGTATATGGGGCTGGCATCCTACTCATTGAACCACAGTCACCACCTGGGCAGCAGCATTTTTAAAGCACCCTAGGTGATTCCAATGTGCAGCAAAATTCAGGAACCATTGCAGTAGCCGCTCCAGGGAAGAGGAAGGACTAGAACCAGGTTAGATTGTTCAGTGAAGGTGGGACTCAAACTCAGCCACATATTTAAAACCTATCATTCTCCCCACCATAACATAATCCCAGTTTTCAGCGGCATCTCTGCTTTAGTCCTAATTCTACATGCCCTCACATTGAAAAGGCAATGTTCGTCTTTATACCCCAATCCTTTACGTATAATTAGACTTTATACATATAATCACTGGGCATCTCTAATAACAGTCGTGTCCTGCAGTCTCTAACCTGGCTGTATGACAGCCCTCTTGATACCCCTCCCCCAAGCTGGTTGTCCTTGTCTAAGCTCTTTCTCCTCTGTCCCCCAGTCTGAGCGCCTAAAAGCTGGGGAGGGGATGAGTCATGTTCCAGGCAGCCTGACTTAGTGCTGACCGGATGGGGAAGGTGGGGCTGCAAGATAAGAAGAAAGTCATGTGTGACTGCATTGGGGTGGTGGGCACATCGGGAGGGGAAAGAAGGAGGCATAGACTCTGAAAATGGGGAGCGAAGAGACCCTGAGGGACTACAGCTGGAGCCTTGGTGAGGACAACCAAGATGAGGGGAGCCTGTGGCTGCATGGGTCAGCTCAAGGTCACCCAGAGGGATGAGGACCCAGGGAAGGTGGGAACAGGAGCCCTGTCCTAGGCACCAGTGGGTGAGTGGGAGCCCGAGGAAGCCAGAGGAAGGAGAAATCCAGAATGCTGGAGTCCCTGCCTTGGAGGTCTGGGGTACAGAATAATAGAGAAAGCCTGGAAACCCAGTGGAGATGCAGAATGTGCATGTGGCCATGTTGTTGCCTCAGGCTGTTGTCCCAAGGGATTATCACATCTCACAGATGTGGGAGTGAGAAGCTTCTAGAACACAGCCTCCCCTACTCTGTCTGTGTTAGGTCCCCTGAAATTCGGCATGGAAGGTCTTCTTGGGGAACAGAGGATGGTAGAGGTACTTTCAGGGGAGGCCCAGGCCTTTCTGCAGCTCAGAGCATTTCCTCAGAGACGTTACAAGAAGTCAGAATGGTCAGGCTCTGGCACATGGAGCCCTTGGGTCTGACTCAGTCCCTCCTCTGCATCTGAGGAAATCCTCATTGGATCAGGGCTCAGATGTGCTCTCTGGAGTTTGGGCAGCATCTCCCAGCCCTGAATGCTGTATCCAGGTGGAGTTTCTAGCAAAGAGCCCAGGCTTGGGGCAGTTGAGCAGCCTACTCGCAAGTAGTGGGGAGGGGCGGAGGTGGAGTTCCTTCCTGCCAGGGTTCTCTAGGCTCAGAGGGGTGACAGTGAATAAACTCAGGACAGACTCCTGTCTCCTTGCAGCCATGAGGTGAGGACTGCATAGGTGTCTGGAGGTCACCCATTGAGGGTCTCTGGATCACACATGTGACCTCATTTCTTCCCTGTTACTGCACACACCGTGAAGTAGAGAGGGCCTCTGTTTTGCAGACATTGCAAATTCAGGTCAAGTTCTAAAGGGATTTTGACAAAATGAAACAGCTAATGATCAGGATTAGGACCCAGGGACTGTCCTGCTATGTCCTGCCTGCCTGCCTGCCCGTGCTACCATGGTACTGAGAGTGGGCCCCTAGCCGAAGGCTGAGGATCCCTGGGAAGGGGAAGGAAGCCGAGAAAACCCTTGATGCAGAGGAACGGGTCTACAAAGAAACCCACCTCTGAGCAGTCTGGGGCTGGGTCCTTCTCCCCCAGCTCATAACTGCAGTAGACAGATTGGTGTTCGAGACTCTTCCCTCCCCTGTGTGGCCTCTGGAGGAGTGGAGTGAGGGGGATGATTTTAAAAAATGTCTCACAGACACTGCCAAGGACTCACTATACATTTGTCTGCCATTTACCAGCTATGTGACTCCGACAAGTCATTTAATGTCTCTGAGCCCAAGTTCTTGTCTATATAACAGGGACAGTAGTTTGATACCTGGAGCTTGGTCTGAGGCGTGAGTAAGAGGCCAGCATAGCCACATGAGAAGTGAGATGCCAGTATCGGCAGGCCCAGAGGTCCCTCACCCCAGCTGTCCTTCCTCACACTGTTAACAATATTGTTCCCAGGTGGCACCTGTGGCTCAGTGGGTAAGGCGCTGGTCCCATATACCGGTGGCGGATTCAAACCCGGCCCCGGCCAAACTGCAACAAAAAATAGCCCGGCCTGGCGTTGTGGCGGGTGCATGTAGTCCCAGCTACTGGGGAGGCTGAGGCAAGAGAATCGCTTAAGCGGTAGAGGGCGACCAAGTGAGACGCTGTCTCTTAAAAAAAAAAATTGTTCCCAGCTGCGTTCTCTCATTCTGGGGGCCAGAGCATCATTAGGAGCTGACTTTCTCTAAGGTGGCAAATGCATAGTCGCCGCTGAGGATTCAGATAAAGGGCAGGGAACAAGGGAGGTGTCTGGGCTGGGAATCTGGGTGAGGGGGAAGCGTGGAGCCCCATCTTAGGGGCCCTGAGTCAGCAGGACAGTGGGGTGCCGTTGATCCACATAAAGCCTCACATTGTTCCTGGCAGCCAGGACAGTGGTGACCTTTGAGATTTGGCTGACAGAGCACTAGAGGCTCTGGGGGAGGGCTGAGGGCAGGGGCCACTGTTCCTGGCTAGTGACTGCACTAATGCCCCATAACAAGAAGCCTCAGTCTGGGGTCTAGCCCTGAGGGTATGCGGGCTTCTCTTAATGGGGGCAGCGCAGGATGTGCTGGGCTTGGCTATGGGTTGAATCCCTTCACCCCATTCCTGCTGAGGAGCCTGGGAGCCCCTGGCTCTGCGATGGGACTAGGACAGCCCTGCTTCTAGGCTGGTTCTCCAGGCCAACCCTTTCCTCTCCCCCTCCCCAGCCTAGTGAAGCTGGCCCCTTCTCTAGCCATAAACAGCCCCAGCCAGGAGCAGAGGAATAAATATTTAGATTGGCTCAGTCTGGGCCTCAGAATCACATACTCTGGTGTGATGGGAAAGAGACCAAGATAGCAGAGGAAACTCAGGAGAGAGGCCATGTGTCCAGGAGCTGGGGGATAGGGGCTGGGGGGGCAAGTGCTTCACAAGGGTCTGAAGGAATGGCCTCAGCCTGGGCTGTGACCAGCCTTGCACAGGTGTGGAGGGAAGGGGCAGCTTCATTTCCTGTTCCCTGGGTGGGGGAGGCTGGGCTGGCTGCAGAATCTGAGACCAGAGGGCCTCCCCACCCCTGCCCTCAAGGCTTCCGCAGAGTGGGCAGTGGGGGTGGTGGGGCTGCAGGGCCAGAGAGGGCAAGAGAAGACTGAGCAGGCTACAGCAGAGGTGAGACTGGTGAGCCCGTGCCCGTGTGTGCCTGAGTGAGTTCCCACGTGTATGGATGTGTGTGCATGAGCGTGAGAAGCAGTGCTAGAGACTCCACAGGAGACGGGTGTGAGGAAGTGTGTGGTGTCTCTGAGAGGTGGCTGAGGAGGGAGGAAGCGAGTTCCCTGAGTGCCTGTGGCAGGAGAAGCTGAGAGACTGTGGGAAGGAGTGAGAATTAGAGACCAGCAAGTCTTTGTGAGGAGGAGGAGCCCGGGAGCGGGAGGCAGAGTCCAAGTGGCCTTGGCTGTGGGTAGCCCTGCGCCAGCGTAACAGCACTGACGTACACCATTTCCACCACTACGTAAGTGTGGCTGCCACCAAGCAGAGCTAGTGTGATAGCTTCATCATCCCCAGAGTTCCTTTGCCACCTCAGTGCCCAGCCTTACCAGGCCTGCTCCCCCAGCCGCCTATCAGCACATTCACCCAGAGCCCTGGCACAGCTGGGCCTGAGCAGCCTTTTCTCTGGAATACACAGCAGGTCCCAAGAAGACACATGGCAGGGATGGACAGAGAAGAATTGACTACCTGGACAAGGCTAAGAGGGGCGCTTGGAAGAACACGAAGATCACCAGACCCAGAGTCAGGAGGTCTGGGCTTGTGGTCCTGGCTCTGCTGCTGTGTGACTCATGAAGGTCACTTAATCTCCTCCGCTGGAACCCCACTAGGCCATGAACTAGAGGATCCCCTAAACCTTCTGGAAGCCAAGATAGCAGCTGTGGGCCTGCCAGCGTACAGGAGCCCAGCTACAGGGAAAATCAAGACGAAAGAGCTGTCATCTTGCTGGAGGAGCAGGGGCCCCTTGAGGCCCCTGGAACACTCCTTCATTCACCCAGCTGAGTGTTGGGCCCCAACTGTGTGCCAGACCCTGGGGCTATTGCTTGAACGAGCCAGAGTCAGGTCATGGAGGGCCAGGATGACATGTTACCTGGACGGAAGATGCTGGGTGAGGACAGTGGCGTTCTGCCTGGGCATTTAGATTTGATGCATTTGTTCTTGCCTGGACACAGCCTCAAGCAGAGTCTGATTCAACTATAAACCATAGATCTGTTCATGTCACCCCCAGGCTCCAACTCACCGATGACTTTCAGTGATGGGCAAGATGAAGTTCAGACTCCTTAGCCTGAGTCCTCAGACCCTGTGTCCTGTGGGTACTGGCCCCCTCGCCAGCCTCCTATTCAGTCAGTCACTGCCTTCCCCTATGTCCCTTCCCTCCACTCATCACTTTTCTCAGAAAAGCCTTCCATGCTCTTGTTGGTTCACTCTTCCTCTTTTTATTATCAGACATTGATCTGATAATATGTGCTGTGTTTGAGGCAACAGGGAAACGCTGCAAATCAGACACTATCCCAGCCTCAAGGGCTGGAGTCTGCAGGGAAAGACAAGTAAAGAGATCATTGTGAACACAGCAGGATTCCTGCTGTAGAGCTGGGGCTGGGACTGTCCGACTATGTGGGAAGGCTGGTAAGGGCAGCTGAAGAAGGGGTGCATGGGGACTGAGCCCTGAGCCCTGAAGTATGGTAGTTGGATGGGCACAGGGCATCCAGCAGAGGATTTGGCTCATGGAAAGGCACAAGGGGAGACCTGACATCTCCCATTTTGGGAACTGCAAGCTCTTCAGTGCACAGGAAGTGCAAGAGGTGCTGTGGGCAGGGATCTGGGGTGCCAGACTCTGGGGGTATGCTGTATGGTGAGGACAGAGGGAGCCTTTGAAGGACATAAGGTCATCAGATGACAGTACTATGGAGCGATGATTGGTGGGGGTGTTAGGAAACCCTCATGCCTCCCTGTCTCCCGTAAATGCCTCTTTTGCTAGAATGCCCTCTGTTCTTTTTTTTTTTTTTTTTTTTTT